>CM043018.1:77077748-77118524 GCA_023690525.1 Holotrichia oblita
ATAAAAATAAATGAAACTCAAATTACTAATGATTTCCACTACAAACCACATTACGGATTTAAGGTTCAGCTGTCACAAATGGTTCATGATTAAACTGATTTATTACACTCTTTATGTAGAAGATAGATTGCATCGGCTCTTTCTACAGATTACCATTCTTCACGCTAAATTGTCAATAAATTTTTGCCACAATCGCAGTTCAATTTCACCAATAACTTGATATTTTGCTTTAAGTCATTAATCGTCGGCGGATTGTTAGAATGTATATTTTCCTCGAGAAAACCTCAGAAGAAACGATCGAATGGAGTCAGATCGCATGTTCTTCAAGGCCAATGAATAGTACCATTTCGAGACATGAGGTGGCCGGAAAAAATGCGTTTGTAACAAATCTAAAGTTATCCTAGCCGCAACATTCGATGTGAAGAGATGTTTAACTGTTGAGATCGAGACTAATTGAGGTTTTGGAACTTTCCGCATGTATTCTAACAATATTGTCGTTGGGTTGAATTTCACGTGGACATCTTGGCACGTTCACATCAAAAATCGAACCGGCAACTTCAACTTTTCGAATACAATAACAGGATAACTCATACAAATAAATAACTCATATAATTAACAATCATAACAATATTTTTACATGTTTACGTACGTAGATGAAGTAGAGCTTTATTAAAGAAAGTTAACACGAAATGGTACCTACAAAACTATACAGGTACACACTCCACTTGACGCTAACTTGGCAACGATTCTACCTTCCATGGCCTAACTGATTCTACAAAATCAAATTTAATACACATTTTATACAGTGTGGAACAGCCAAATAAATTCGATAACAAATAAATGAGGGTGTATTGGGAAAAACGCTTGGACACGTCGATTTGTATTTTTAAATGCGCATTTTTTTCAAAAAAATATATATACAGGGTGTGTCATGTGACAGTGGCCAATACCAACTTTCTTATTTTAAATAGAAACCCCTGCATATTATTTATTTTTTGGGTTCTTCGGAAAATTCTAGACATAATTTATGTACAATGTCCCACACCTATCTTCAACTGTTTCGGAAATATTAAGTGTTTTCAGATTTATTACAAAAATTAACATTAAAAAAGAAAATTATTTTATTTCACAAATTCGCCACATTACACTAAAAATCTATTTCCCATTTAGCTCTTGATATTGATAAAGTAAGCAAAAACCATTGCTGCGTTCCTTTTTACTGATATGACATTAAAAAATACAAAGACCGTTTTGTTTATTTTCGTAAAAACTCATAGCCTTAGCAACATGTTGTCTGCCTGCATGACAGTAGTGATCAGTGTCAGCGCTATTATTGTGGTTTGAATTTCGTTAACTGTACATAATAATATCAGAAAAATGGTTCATTTAACAGAAATGCACAAAATAACCATTCTACAAATGATTGGTTATGGAGATAACACACGGACACAAATGGAAGTTTCTCGCTTATTTCACGAAAAAATTCCAAATTTTCCGCCTGTATCCCAAGGAACAATTAGCAAAATAGAAAAACAGTTTTGCGAGCTTGGTCATGTAAGACATATTAAAAAAGTAGCTGCCAATGCAGTAAGTGATGATACGAAATTGGATATTATGTTTGAGTTTCAAGAAAACCCACATAATTCTGGTCGAAAAGCAGCCCCACTGTTCAACATTAGCCACACATCAATTTTTCGAGTATTAAAGGAAAGTAAAATGCATCCCTATAAAATGATGCCAACTCAGGAGCTCATGGAAGACGATTTCGATAGGAGAACGTATTTTTTGTGAACAGATGATGGCAATGTTAGATAACAATGTGATCCAATTAGAAGATATATTATTTTCTGATGAGAGCACATTTACAATTCACGGCCATGTTAATCGTCAAAATTGCCGCTGTTGGTCTAATGAGAATCCTCACTGGATGAGAGAGGAACATACGCAATATCCTGAAAAAGTTAATGTTTGGGCAGGAATTGTTGGAAATCACATCGTTCATTGATGGTAACTTGAATGGAGATAAATATTTAGAACTGCTCCAAAATAATGTCGTGCCAACTTTCGCAAACTTATATTCTAATCCAGCAAACCCACAAGTTCCTGCCAATACAGTATGGTTTCAGCAAGATGGAGCACCGCCCCATTTCCAAATCAATGTCCGGCAGTACCTGAACCAAATTCTTCCAAATCGGTGGATAGGGAGGCGCAGATCAATAGAATGGCCAGCACGATCTCCTGATCTGACGTCATTAGACTACTTTTTGTGGGGATATGTCAAAAGTCTTGTATACAAAACTAAACCCCTCAACTTAGATGACTTAAAAAGACGAATCACGCTTGCGATTAGATCAGTCACGCCTGAGATGTTGAGTAACGTTAGAAGACATTTCTATACCAGATTAGCATGTTGCCAAGACGTTCGCGGTGAGCATTTTGAACATTTACTACGTTGACATTAATGTTTTTTGTTTTTTTTTTAATTATTATTAAGAAATAATCAGTATTACTTATTAGGTTTTTAGTGTAATGTAGCGAATTTGTGAAATAAAATAATTTTCTTTTTTTTTAATGTTAATTTTTGTAATAAATCTGAAAACACTTAACATTTCCGAAACAGTTGAAGATAGGTATGGGGCATTGTACATGAATTATGTCTAGAATTTTCCGAAGAACCCAAAAAATAAATAATATGCAGGGGTTTCCATTTAAAATAAGAAAGTTGGTATTGGCCACTGTCACATGGCACACCCTGTATAATTTTTTTTTGAAAAATGCGCATTTAAAAATACAAATCGGCGTGTCCAAGCGTTTTTCCCAATACACCCTCATTTATTTGTTATCGAATTTATGCCATTTGGCTGTTCCACACTGTATATACTGTTCCTAATTTTAAACATACTATGCAATAGAATTAAAAAACTATTAGTCGTTATTTGAAAAATACACACTATATATAATTTATAATATTGCATTCGATGCAAAACAGTTTTTATCTTTAATAAAACTAATGGTATTATATTTTTACGTACAGATTTATTCTTAGGTATAAACATAGTTTGCACTTCTTCTTTGTTTAAACTACAATGATAAGTATACAAATAATGAGACATTAATATTATCGGGTTAGTGATGACATGGCTAGCACATTCACCATCCTGTCGGGATCTACCAGATTCGATTCCCTAGTTGTCGCACTTTCTGTTTTAATTTTCTGTATTGACCACACTTTTTAGTGAATATAAAAAAGCAATATCCCAAATTCAGCTGTTAAGAAATGTAAAAGCATCGATTTATTATCACTACCAGACTTGAGTCTTCATTACTTAGCAGCACCGATTGGAGTTCCTCCTTCTTCAAATGTAGCATTCTGGTAATACGATTCTGTGGGGTATGACCAGTCTTTAGAGTCATAGAACATAAACCAATCGTCATCGCGAATCATTAATACGTCTTCATAACGGACTCGCCGAAAATATTCCTTACGGACGGTGTCAACAGGTACCATACTGTTGTCACATGCAGTATCAACAACTACGCATACAGGAGTGTTCCTTCTCACTGCTTCGACAAATGAGTTATATTGTTTGAGACTAATGCCGAGGGATTTCGATTCGTTGACAAATCTTTGTAGACAATTGCATGCCCATGGATTCGGAATTATTACTATAGTCCTTAAGCTGGTCGTATTTTCCAAAGAAATAGAAGATATCAAATTAAAGCTCACATCGAGTCTTGTAGATTGTTGGTAATTTTGAAACCAAGACCTAATAACGAATTCCTTGAAGGTTGAGAGTCTGCAAAGCATGCTGGTTGGAAAACGTATCGTAGTCAATGTAATAAATTTTATTAACTGCTAAATCTAAATACTCCATTCCAATAACTCCAGAAAAAGTTTCAGCATATAACGATTCAATCTTGTTATCGCCTAAGTATAAGTTCCTTATTGTAGTGTTCAGGAACCAATCTGAATTTACACTTTTGAGCTTGTTGCCTTTAAGATTTAGATCAGTTAAGTTCATATCACTGAAGGCACCACTAGCAATTGCATCTATCGCATTGTTCATCAAATATATGTGGTTTAATGATAATTTATTAAAAACGTTATATCTAATTTCAGTTATTATATTTCCAGAGACACTTAAACGTGTCAAACGCGGCAAATTTTCTGCAAATCCCGCTTCTATAACATATATGCCTGCTTTCGATAATATCAGGCTGTCCAACAACGTCATATTTACAAACGTACCTTGTAAAATTTCCCTAGTAGATGACTTTAATTCAAATCGTTTAATACGACTATTATGAACACAGCCATTGATGCTAATCCGATCCCTGTGTCCATCAGCATCAAAGATATCCGCTGATGCGTTTTGAAACGTATCAGGACATATACAATTGGAATAGTTTACGATGCACACTACTATTAGAAGAACTATTACGCGATTGAGCATTTTATACTTATTATAACAGTCGAAATGGAACCTTTCGTTAACACTGGTGATTTGATACTAAATCATCCGCGTCAAATTACAAACAATATTAATAAGAGCGATATAGTAATCTATAAAAATAACAAGAGGTTATCGGTGTCAATTTTCTATTAATATCCGCAAGTTAAAATAACAGAATTTTGTAAAAATAGTAGTAATAATAACTATCTA
Source organism: Holotrichia oblita (assembly GCA_023690525.1). Taxonomy (NCBI): domain Eukaryota; kingdom Metazoa; phylum Arthropoda; class Insecta; order Coleoptera; family Scarabaeidae; genus Holotrichia; species Holotrichia oblita. Next base: position 77,082,413 of record CM043018.1, read on the forward strand.
ATCTTTAGGGATTATTAATAAACTTACTTCTTTATAAAACAAGAATAGATTCGACTATAAATACTGAATTTCCAGGAAGGTATCTTAACGGGTCAAATAAAAATGTAATTACACAACTAACATTTAAATTTGAAGTATCGTAATAACATATTCGAAAGTGACTGATATTTCCACTACAAATTTAAGCTCCAGCTGTCATAACTCGTGGTTATTAACAGTTTCCGCAACTGAAAGAAGAAATGTCGCGATTTGAATTTAAAAACCAAAATCTGTGAAATCTAACTATTATCTAGGATGCTGAATGTGCTAGGATAATCGACAACATCCGCCTAGTATAAACAGAAAAATATATCTAAACCGTCAAGCCACTGATTGCAGTTACCATCACAACCAAATAGACCCACTAATACGTTTTTAAACGTATCTAGATATACAGATGAAACAGCCGTCCTATAGTCGGAGCATCGTATATCGGAACTATTCGGGAATAGAGAAGTAGGGATGGATTAGTAGATAGTTAGATGCACGCTTCACTCGAGACCGCACGGTTGTATTCTGTTCAATACATATGCACAATACAATAATTGTTTGCTTATTCTCAAAATTTCTATAAACTTTCTAAACTAAACAGAAGTTTGTGGTAAAAATATAGATGATGAACTCGTCGCAAATAGGAGAAGCAATTACACACGTAACGAAGACAATAATTTCTATTCATATAGTAAGTAAATAAATTAAATGGCCCAATTATGTTGTTATGGAATAGGCCAGCCCAAACATTTAATTTTGCAGAGTATTGTGTTCGAGCGTCATAAGTACAAGGTCTCTTTTCTTGTGACCAATACCTTGCAACACTTGGGTTGTGTCGACCATGTAAAGCGAAGAAGAAGTTATTGATTATATGACGAACTGTTTCAAAACAAATAGTTTGTTGGAACTCATCGTTAAATAGGCGTACAATATCGCTTATTGAGTAACCACGATGATGTTGTTTTGTAACATATTTCTCTTGTTGAAGGGTAAACATGTCCATAATGAATTACAAAACAATCAGCATCAGTAATAGTAACAATAATAATCGTATATTTACGATAGCATGAATTAGTTCATCTCGCTAATACAATACAACTGTGCGCTGTCGAGTTAAGCCTACTAATGCATCCCTACTTCTCTACTCCCGAATGCTTCCGACATTCGATGCCCACTACTATTGCTACAATTACTACGCGTTTAAGCGTATTATACTTATTAAAATCGAAATCGAAACAAAACCTTTCGCTGACGCTTTTCATTTAATACTAGCTCATTTGTATCAAAATGACTATAAGTAATATGAAGAAGTAAAATACTGTAATTCATAAAGAAGAAGGGCGAGTTATCGGTTTTGAGATTTTAATGCTATTCCCGAGTTAAAATAACAACAGACTATGGTGGCTGACTATAAAAGGTTAAGAAGCTAAATTGATGGCTTCAGTACAATAACTAGGTAGGTCCATTCAGGTGAAATGTTAAAAAAAAAGTAAAAATCTGATCACAAGCTAAACATGGTGGTGGGCCTAGGGTGAAGCCTTCAGCCTAGGGAGCTCCGCGTCCATCTTCAAGCCGAAGTAATCGCAATCCAGACCTGCGCGGAAGGCATTTTAAACTGTCCACAGGTTAATGGAGCAGTGGAAATTCTCTCTGACAGTCAGGCTGCCCTTAGGGCACTACAGGCTGTCAGGTTCGATTCCGAGACACTGCCATAAGACTCTCGCAAAACTGGCGGAACGCCTCAATACAACACTGAGATGGGTGCCAGGTCACTCTGGAATCAGAGGTAACGAAATGGCTGACAAATTAGCTAGAGGCGCCAGTGAGAGACCACTCGTGGGTCCAGAACCTACATGTGGGAACTCCTATGGCAGCATCAAAGCCTTTGTCAGATCTGAACTCGCTGTTAGGCATTGCTCCTACTGGAATGCACTTGCCGGCATGAGACACTGCAAAACTTTCGGGATTCGCCCGTATGATGAAAAACTGCGCAAGGCAGTTTCCATGAGCAGGGTCAGGTTGAGGTTACTCACAGGAATCTTAACCGGTCACTGCGCACTGAACAAACACCTGCATCGCATGGGCGTAGTAAACTCTCCCCTATGCAGAAACTGTGGGAATGCGGAGGAATCTCCAATCCATCTTCTTGCCGACTGCTCGACAGTGGACAGGGAGAGGCGGAGTTACTTCGGGGTCGGGCGTCTGGACGATCCTGGACTAAGAAAATTAACTCTCGATCAGGCTGCGGACTTTTTCGTCCGAGTGCAACCTGGCTAAGAGGAGTAAAACAGCACGGGGGCACAATAGGTCTTTCTTATGGCCGAGTTTGCCTTTACGGCTCGTCCGCCCGTGCAGTCCCCAAAAAAAAATGATTTGCATGGTAGTTTTAGTAATGTTTATGTGTTGAGTAAATGCAGACGTATGTTTACTGAAAATATGGAGCACTAGAATGAAAGCATGCAAAAGATATGAGCAAAAAACCAATGTGCTTGTCTGATTATTGCGCAGTTTTTACGAAAAATTGTTATAAAAGTAACAAAATCAACAATAGTAAAATATTTTATTTCACGAAATCTTTCCATGAGAGCAGTGTTTAAGTTTATGATTATAGAAATAAACAAAATTCATCTATTCACTATCACTGAATTCTGACACAGGAATAACAGCGTCATGTTCTGCAAAATCTTTGTAGTAGTTTTCGATGTCTTGGTAGAACCAGAAGTTACACTGTGGCAGATAAATTTTAACTAAGGCCATTACATGTTCAAATTTAGTTTGTTTTAGTTTCCTCATTTATTGATACAATTTTTTTTACTTATTTGGCAACGATGGCTTTTTCGAAATCTTTTTATTTGTTATTTCAAAGTTATAAAAGATTGGTGCTCCTACTGATTCACTACATTACACTACTGTCACTGCAGTTGCAGGTGATCGTTCAAGTTTAAAAAGATGTCCTGTGTTACTGGTATAACCGTAAACTATTTTATTGAGTCTTGAATAATTTTAATATAATCGTTCACATTGATTTTAGATTGAATTGTTTTTCTTTCTTATTATTTTATTCGAAACCTTATCATTTGGCAGGATCGACAAGTAGATCTTCGTCCTTAAGTGTAACCTCATGGTAATCGGTATCATATGACAAAGGCGATTTCCGCCAATACTCTCTTAAATCTGCATAACGAACCCGTTGAAAATATTCCGTACGGACGTTGCTGCCAAGATCCACATTCTTGTCACAATCAGTATTGACATTTAGGCATGTGGCAGTTAGGTTAGGTGCGTCGAATATAGTAAACTGGTTGATTATAGTACCAAGGTTTATAGATTCATTTACAAATCGCTGTAAACATGTACATGTCCATGGATTCGGAAGAATTGTTATTTCTTTTAAGCTAGTAGTATTTTCCGAAGATATAGAAGATATCAAATTAAAAGCCACGTCAACATTTTTCAGGCTGTTTATAATTTGAAAACCAAGATTTAATAATAAGTTCCTCTCTAGGTAGAGAGTCTCCAAAAACCGTTGATTGGAAAACGTATCGTAGTCAATATAATTAATTCCGTTAAAGCTTAAGTCTAACATCTTCATTCCAATAATTCCAGAAAAAGTGTCACTATGTAGTGATTGAATTTGATTGTTTATTAAGCGTAAGAACTTTAGCTTAGTGTTCGAGAACCAATTTGAATTTATATCTCTGAGTCTGTTGCCGGTAAGAGATAGAAAATCCAAATTCATATCGCGAAAGGCACCACTATCAATTTCAGATATCTTATTATCATACAATTGGATGATTTCCAACGGTAAATTATTAAAAACGTCTGATCCGATTTTTTCTATGTTAGTTCTAACAGCTCTGAAGACCCGCAATTTGGGTACATTTTCTGCAAATCCCGGGTCTATATTAGACACGTTTCTACAATATAACCTGATCTCATACAATTCACTTAAATTTTCAAAAGTGCCCGTTAAAATGTCTCTAGTAGATGACCGTAAGATGAATGTTTTAATACGACTGTCATTGTGAACACAGCCATATATTGTAGTAAAAAGCGTTTTATAATTATTAACATAGTTTATTTCCACACTGGCGTTTTTAAACGTGTCCGGACATGTAGAGCTGGAATAGTTCACGACACACACTGCTATTGTTACAATTATTACGCACTTTAACATTTTGTTAAATCCGAAATCGGAACGAAACCTTTCGTTAACGCTTTTCGTAAAATACTAATTCGTTTAGGTTGAAATGAGAAATAATATGAATAAATGAGATACAGTAATTCAAGGATTTATCAGTGTTGATTTTTTTTAGTGGTATTTCCAGGATAAAATAACAACGGAATTTTTAAGGATCACGATAAGAATACGCTCTATTGGTATTTCTGCGGATAAATCTTTACAGGTCAAACAAACAGAATTTTATATCAAAATTTCACTTCATCATTCTGAATTGATAAACATTGTTATTGAAGATTTGCATGTACGCCATTTAGGACAATAGCAAGTAAAAGGCCTTCTCAACAGCTAATAGTCATCCGATTTATATTTGGCAGGTTTGCGATAAGCTACTGAGATTGTGGCATGATCCGAAGCCAACAAGACCAAACTATTTCTTCGTCTAATGAGATAACTAGAATCACGTCTTAAAATATCGTATGTATAGATAAAATGAAATCAAAACTTTCAAGCAGTGCATATATATTTTCTTAACCTTCCAGTGGTCGCGCCCTTCTGTTAGACAAATTTAGTCGCGCTGGGTCTGCTAGACCCGTAGAAAGAAATTCATTGTATTTTTTATGTACTTGTATCATGAAAACAGTTATTGTTGTGTTTGCTGACATAAATATTTATGGGTAAGATATGATACGCAGAAGAGGATTTCGATATTTTATTACTAAACTATCTAAGAGGATATGAAACAATAGAAACATATACAAAATTGACAAAAAATAAACAAAAAAAAACAAAACTAAAAACAACATTCTTAAAGGATATAATACGTTTAATAGGATACTTCACCAATGAAATTATTCACGTTGCAGTTTATTTAACTTACAAGCGTCACAAAAAATATTCGCGTGAGTTAAACATTGAAACTTAAAGCAACTTTGACAGTAATATCGTGTTTTATTGTCCTTTCCTTTGCAATTTTCGCATCTTTTCCTTATACCTTCTGCTGGCTGTTGAGGTAGTTCTTGACAAGTCCCAGCAAATTCTTGACGACGTCTTTTGACCTCTGGTGGCAGATTTGTAAGGGTTGAACGAAACTTTAAATGCTCATCTATTAATTCCAGTGCTAAAGATTTCAGATAATGTCTTCTTATAATAGTTGTTTTGGGGTTGTTTGCTGTATATATTACTTGAGAGTTGATACCTGCTACATTCATAAGTGCATATAGGATAACCATTGGCCAACGCCTAGTATTTCTGGCACAATTATAGGTAGCTCCTAATTTGTCAACTACATCCACACCTGATTTGGTTGAATTATAGAATGTTACTATATCTGGTTTTGATTGTTCATTTGTACTTGCATCAATGCTATCATCGAAATGCATGGTAGACACTAAAACAACATTCTTTCCTTTTCGTGGAACGTATGAAACAATTGTTTGATTTTTCTGGTAACCAAACATACTGGAATAAACTGGGCGACATTTTGTGTTCACAAATTCAGGTGGCAGTTCCCGTTTATTTTTTCGCATGGTTCCTACTAGCGTAAGATTGTGATTTTTTATTAAATCTTCCACTAAATTATATGTTGTGAACCAGTTATCTGTTGTGATATTTATTCCAGTTTTTGAAATTGGTGTCACTAGTCGTTGCACAATATTACCTGGATCATTATTTTTTCTGAAGGGACCCTCCGGTTGTATACCCACATATACTTCCATATTCAAAGTATAAAACATTTTGGCATCTACTAAAGCGAAAATTTTAACACCATATTTGTTAGGTTTTGATGGTATGTATTGACGAAACGAGCAACGTCCTCTAAATGCTTCCAATTTCTCGTCGATAGTTGCGTACGCAGATATATTATAATGTTCTTGACAATTGTTTATAAATAATTGAAAAATATCTCGTATAGGTGCCAGTTTGTCAGTTTGGATTCGTATATTCCTGGTTTGCTTGTCATCTGTGCGTATGACGCGCAAGAGAAATCGAAACCTTTGTAAGGACATTGTCATCCAAAACAGTTCGACACCAGTTCCGTGCCGATGCCACAATTCTTCAGTACTTAATCGACTACCTTTTAGAATACCCGCCATATACAGTAAACCCAACAGGGCTTTTATTTCTGCTAAATCTGTCGGTTTACAATCACGTTTGCGACTGTAACTATCAGAGAGAGCCTCAATGTATTTATTTGTGCAGTCCACTATAATATTCAGCATAGCGTCTGTAAAGAAGAGTTTCCAACAGTCTAAAAAGCTCTTTGCTTCTCTAGCAGTGCCTTTTACACCAGGTAGACGAACCAATAAATTAGCTTTACTTTTTCGTACTCTCTGAGAAGCTTGATGCTTGTTCCATTTAGTAACGCCATTCTTGCCAGTAAAGTAGACGCCAGCACATTCTTCTGTTTCACTGTCACCTTCTTGTTCTGTTTCCGAATCACTAATTCGTTCTTCAACATTATCAATTTCGTAATCGTCTTCTTCATCATCGAAACTTTCTTCGCCAGTATCAACCTCTTCGAGAAGTCTTCTAAGGTAAGCTTGTTCTTTCTCATAGCTCATTTTTTCAACTAAAATAATATATGTATATACTAAAGACTATTGTGAGAACTACTGAAATCTATTACAACTTACCACGTAAAATGATAGAGCAACCAAAATAAAGGAAATAATTAAAAAAAGTTAGACAAACAAGCACGTAAAAAGAAATATTGTAACTCTTCGAAAACTATCAAAACTTAGCGAGGGCGACAAATGAAATAAACATTCCAATAATACATTACATTTACATTTACATACACAAATAGTCGCGCCGGGTCTGACTCTCAAAATTCATGTGCGCTGTTTACACACTAATAGCTACAACATACCTGATTATATTAAACACAAATTCAAACGATTTTAGGAAGGTACTCTGGCGGACAGAAGAAAAAATTATGTCAATTTTGCGTAGGACTAATAAACAGTGTCTCGGGTCTCTCAGACCCGGCGCGACCACGGGAAGGTTAATACTAACAGATATAGCATCATTATCTCACAATTATTTTTTTTCATCATGAAACTCACCTGTCAGATTTATAATAGGATTTTCAGGTTAGATTTTTATCGAAAAGCATAATTTTGCACAACAAATAAACGCCTTAACGTACTGAAATTCAGGATAAATTGAATGGCAGAAGGACTAGAGAATCATTTCTTCTTAAATGATACTTGCAGGACAAGACAGATTTGTATATCAATCAGAAGATGTTAGCACTGTATCAGGATCGTAATTTAGTAAGTCGGGACAAGGTTAATTCTACGTCTTAAAGGATCACGTCCTAATATGTCATAGTTATGATATCGAGTTAATGATTTATTTATTTCCTATGTGAATCATATACAAATTTATTTTGTTTTATATTCCTAATAATTATTATAAAAACAAATATCTTCTATCACGTCTGGTATTATCAACAAATGAACTTCATCTTCTGGGACGTATTTAGAAAGTCTTCTTTTTCACTTTTCTTTTATATTTGGATGAAGAACATTCCGAAATTAAAGTCCAACAGTAGTCAGCAAGCATCTCGCTATTCCACTTGCCCTGATAGCGTTTTTTAGTTGTGGAAATATCCCGTTGAAATCTTTCCCCATGCTCGTCACTAACATCGCCAAGATTCGGGGGAAAGAAGTTCAGGTGCGAATGCAAGAAATGTATTTTAATACTCATATTACATACAGCATAATGCATGGTATCTTCTAAAAAGTTCACTAAGAATTTCCTCGTAATCTTCAGATTTTTTATTTCCAAAGAAATTCCTTGTCACACTTTTAAATGCATCCCAAGCAGTCCGTTCTAAATCGCTCAAGAGTACGTCAAATTCTCGATCCTGTTGTAACAGATTAATCTGGGGTCCTATAAAAATCCCCTCTTTAAGTTTTGCCTCAGATATATGAGGAAATTTTTGTTTAAGATATCGAAATCCTGGTCCCTCATTGTCCAATGCTTTGAAGAAATTCTTCATCAAACCTAATTTTATGTATAACGGCGGTAAAAATATTTTATGGGGCTCCACCAACGAATTATGGACTACGTTCTTTACTCCAGGAGTATATTGTATTCTGATTGTCCATTGCTTAACAGTATAGTGCAAATTTCTCGCTCGACTATCCCATTCATAAAGCAAACAGCAATACTTTGTGCATCCAAGTTGTAGACCAAGCAGAACTGCAACTACTTTGAGATCAGCACTGTAAATGTAACATTTGTAGGTTTTGTAATTGATTTTATCAAGGAGACGTGTCATATTATCATATGTTTCCTTCATGTGCAAGGCATGACCAATAGGAATGGAGGGATAAATGTTATGAATGAATTTAGAAGCATCTATAAAAAGACGCCATTCTTCCGGTTGGTGTTTGTAACCTAATTCTCGCATTAAACCGTCAACATTTTTGCAAAATGAAAGACCTTCTTCAGTTGTGACAGTTCTTTGTGGTGATTTCGATATACAGAAATACGCGTACCCGGAGCTAACAACTTCCACCCTTGCAGTCTTGATCCTAATATTTCTGCCTGAGCTTTTGATAAATTGAGATCTCGAACTAGGTTATTTAGTTAGTTGTGACTGTTCAAAGAATTCATGCAACGAATAAAAACATTTATGGATCATGTATTGTTTAAGGTTTGATTTAAATTGTTTCAAATCTAGGTTTTTCAGTTCGTTCGGTAAATGATTATAGATAGTTGATGTGTCTGGTCATGTCTAATGCATGATTCACGGCAGGATAAGCCTGCGATTATCCGAATTGCCCGTTTTTGTAATAGCAAAACTTCCGCTAGTGCAGTTGATGTTCCCCAAAATAGTAATCCGTTCCCACCCTGACGTTTAGTTTTTTTAGATTTTTAATTGCAGCTTCGTTGGTTAGCTGTTTAGGCGCTTGCAGGACTGATGCTATGCTGGTGATGTAGTGGTTAAATGCGCTAGATACCTCTCGTGGATCAGACGTTATTTGGTCATTACTAGTTTTTAGCTGGATGTTTTTGTGACATTTACGGGGCCGTTGTTTCTGTTTTAATCACATTCCAGGTAGTTCTCATGTTATTGTTCGAGTTTGAAATTAAGTTGCAGATTGATAAGTTTTTTGACGCTATAATTACTTTTTTAAGAAGGAGACAGTATTTCTTGTAATAAGCTAAGATTACAGGATCTGGTATAATTTTGGTCAATAAAAAAATATCCTTCTTAGTTCGACATGATTTGTGTATTGCTGACGTGAGCCAGGGCTTGGATGGCGATATTTGATATTGCTTCCAACGAAAGCAAGCATCAAATTTTTCGTTTAATATTTCATAAAACAATGTCAATTTTCCATCCGCCACATTTTCTATGTATATGTTCCGCCAGTCAACTTCCCTGACAGACTCTACAAATGTTACTTTATTTTTTACAGAAAAAATTCTACGGGATTCATAATTAACTGGTACTCGGTTTCGGTGTTTCAATGATACTATTTGGTAATTATGATCCGATGCGTCAAATTGCTGATTTACCGTTGTATATGTGAGCAACGTCCTTACGATAACATTGTCCGACAACTCTGAAATGTATTCTTCTATCTCGGTTTCAACATGTTCTTGGTTCGAAACATCCATAGGACTTGGTACTGGGAAAGCTCCCGAATGAGGAACTGGACGAGTGGCAGAAGATAAATGAGGATAGGTAACTCTATCCTTACTTTTACTGGAAAACCCGAAGGCCTTTATACAGCAAAAGTAGCAGTCCGTCGAATGATCCTTTTGTTCTCGCCAAATCATAGGCCTACCAAATGGCATAGCTATGCTCTTACCTTTTATACAGCTCCTCAAAGTAACAGCACATCGTGCACAGACATTGTGAGGGGTCCACAATTTGCCTTGATTTGTAATATTTAATTTAAAATAAAGATTATACAATTTTCCTATTAACGGTGTAATATTTCGTCTATGCTGTTGAACTGTGAATTCTCCACATACATAACAAAAACGGCTAGGATTGTTTACACACCTACACGACATTGCGAATTCGAAAAACGTTTAGCTAATGTTACTACTATATGTACAGTGACCGGCAGAAAGTGCGCAGCAAATGGGAAACTGGTTTACCTTTGAATATAGCAAAATTATTTTTGACACCGAAGTGTATTATTTTCTTGGCGTATGTAAATACAATAATGCAATATTTTTTTTTCCCAAACGCCAATTTAATTAAACATATTTTTATATAAAAATATGCCGTCCCGAAGTGGAGTCGAACCACCATGTAGGGCTATCGCGGCTCTACCGCAAACCGTTGCGACCACCGGGGGCTTCGACTACACAAGTAAACTTCACAAATATATGCGAACGAGATGTAATAATGACCTAGGATAGGCAACATATGTTTGTGAAGTTTACTTGTGTAGTCGAAGCCCCCGGTGGTCGCAACGGTTTGCGGTAGAGCCGCGATAGCCCTACATGGTGGTTCGACTCCACTTCGGGACGGCATATTTTTACATAAAAATATGTTTAATTAAATTGGCGTTTGGGAAAAATTGCATTATTGTATAGCAAAATTATGTTATTGCATCATATCTCGGCATGACTTGAGACCAAAATAGCACTCGCGATTTCTGCCGAAACTCTCATCGTATACGAGGGAGAGTCAAAAATACAAAATTACGCTAAGAGTAAAGTGCCCCCATTTTTAACATTAGACTTTTCTTTATTAACCAATAGTTGTTTGGTTTTAAAAATCAAAGTAAAATATCGAGTTTCATTCACTTTTGATGAAAAATGGTGGTTCGACTCCACTTCGGGACGGCATATTTTTATATAAAAATATGTTTAATTAAATTGGCGTTTGGGAAAAATTGCATTATTGTATAGCAAAATTATGTTATTGCATAATATCTCGGCATGACTTGAGATCAAAATAGCACTCGCGATTTCTGCCGAAACTCTCATCGTATACGAGGGAGAGTCAAAAATACAAAATTACGCTAAGAGTAAAGTGCCCCCATTTTTAACATTAGACTTTTCTTTATTAACCAATAATTCTTTGGTTTTAAAAATCAAAGTAAAATATCGAGTTTCATTCACTTTTGATGAAAAATTTCAGTTTACTGTTTATTCTGAATTACCCTGTATAAGAAATTGAGCGCGCTCATACAATACGCAAATCTTACTCTCTGTAGACATCGTAACAGAAATAAATAATACGTCGCAACAGTCAGCTACAAAAATAATATAGCTCTTGAAAATAAAAATTCAAGAATGTGAAATAATTTTGCTGCACAGCATATTTTACGTTTTCAGAAGACAAACATTTTTATTTAACTGAAATTGTGTGATTCATTTTAATTTAATCATCTCTAAAATTGTAATATTTTTTCATAAAATTAGCAACACTTTTTTTTATTCAGGTAATCGTAAACAAAAATATTTATTTACAAGTACATTATTTTTCTACGTGAGCTCTCCCATTCTCTATACAATTCATTGTCCTGTTGTTAAATTCTTGTGCTACGTTTCTTAGAAAAACCGGATTAATTTGAACGACACACTGCCTAATCGTATTTTCTAAATGGTCCAGATTTCTAAATGGTCGATGTTTGTATACTTGGTTCTTTAAGTAACCCCAGAGAAAGAAATCCATTGGAGTAATGTCAGGCGATCTTGCAGGCCAATGATTTTCTGAAAACCGTCCGATCCATTTTTGAGGAAATTGTTGATTAAGCCATTCTCGTACTTGCAATGTAGAATGGATCGACGCACCATCTTGTTGAAAATACATATTCGCTCGTAGATTTAAAGGTATATCACCTAGGAGCTCGCTAAATTCATTCTGCAGGAATTGTAAATATCTACCTGCATTTAAATTTTGCCGGAAAAAATATGGTCCAACTATTTGAGTATTCAAAATACCACACCAAACGTTTGTTTTAAATGAATATTGGCTTTTACATTCAATTGTAAAATTAGGATTTTGATTAGCCCACCACCTACAATTTTGAGAACTTACTACGCCGTTGCTTGTGAAGGTTGCTTCGTCAGTAAATAATATTTGACTTCCAAAATGGGGATTATCTTCCTTCTTGCCTTGGAACCAAAAACAAAAGTCAATTCTAGCATCTAGATCTCTTTGTTGAAGAGTATGGGTGAATTTTGGTTTATATGGTAAGTACTTGTTTTTTTTTTAAGAATTCTTCTAATCGATTTTTCGGAAATACCTAATACTTCTTCTCTTTCAGACAATGGCATAGTAGGAACTTCATTTACTGATAATAACACATTTAAACTATTTTCTTCATTAGTTACACTTTTCTCATGGGGTTGCTTGTAATTACTTTCCACCGAACCAGTCTGTTTAAATTTGTTCACAATTCTGCATACAGTAGAATCGTGAATATTTTTATTGTGTCTTTTGTTAAAAATATTTGCTGTTTCGCGATAGCTATAGTAATTTTCACCACGAATTAGAACTATTTCTACCTTTTCTTGTATCGATAATCTTTCCGCTTCCATTTTGATAGCAAAACTAAATGTCAATGACATTTATTGAATTAAGTTCATGTTTTTTTAAAATCAAACACATGTAGTACAAAAAAACATCGTCGACAAAACATGTCGAGGATTATGCTGAGACTAACTTTTTTATTTTTGTCGCTCTTTCTCGTCAAGCGTTTATTATTAAAACCTGAATAAAGAGAAGTGTTGCAAATTTTATGAAAAAATATTACAATTTTAAAGATGATTAAGTTAAAATGAATCACACAATTTCAGTTAAATAAAATTTTTTGCCTTCTGAAAACGTAAAATATGCTGTGCAGCAAAATTAATAATAATATGTTTATTGTCATCATTCACAAAGGAACATGGACATTGTCAATAATTGTACATAAAATGTAATACTCGTAATAACATAAAGTATGTATAACAAACGTATAAAGTGGTAAACACACATTATGGAGGTACATACATATATAAATAGAAAACATGCATAGAACAAACAGACAGACGCATATCACATATTAAGATAATCGTCCAATGTATAGAAGGCGTTTGTTACTAGAAATTCTTTAATTTGGGTTTTAAACTGCACCAACGATTTTATTTGTTTTATATGATTAGGCAATCTATTGTAAACAGCAATAGCCTTATACATCGGACTTCTCTCGTACAACGCGGAGTTATGAGATGGTACACATAAATTCTGGCAATTTCTGGTCACCATATTTTTATAGATATCGCTGTTTCTCGTGAAAGAGTTCTCATTTTTTTTAAAGAAAATCATAAGTTCATATATATAGAGACAAGTAAGAGTCATAATGTTATAATTTTTAAAGTATTCTCTACAGGAGGTCAACGGAGTTAGATCTAGCATGCATCTAATTATACGCTTCTGCAGTACAAACAATTTACTCATATTAGTACTGGAACCCCAAAACACAATCCCATAACGCAGACGCGACTCGACGTATGCAACGTAGAACATCTTTATACCTTGGAAGTTTACCTGATCTTTTAGATTTTTAATTGCATATATTGCTGTAGTCAATCGATTGGCCAAATTGTCACAATGCTTGTCGAATCTTAACCTGCTGTCCAAGTGCAAACCCAGAAAATCCACAGACTCTTTCTCTGGTATAGATTTATTAAAAAGTCGTACATACGTGCTACAAGGAGTGGATATCGATGATGATCTAAAACGTAAGAGTCCTGTTTTATCAGTATTTAGAGTTAAATTGTTGTGATTACTCCAACTTATCATATGATCAACGACTGCACACGTCGAATCTGAGAGTCCAGGGATCGATGAAGCAGTAACAATGAAGCTAGTATCATCTGCATACTGTGATAATATGCACGACTCTAATGGTGCTGATAAATCGCTGGCGTAAACTAAGAATAAGGTGGGGCCCAAAATGGAGCCCTGTGGGACACCTAGGTTATTATAAAACATAGATGATCTGTAAGTCATCTTTACATTATCAACTTCAGCACATATAGTTACAATAGTTTTCCGTTCCGACAAATACGAAGAAATCAGATCGTACGCAACTCCACGCACACCAAGACCACCTAATTTGTTCATTAATATATTGTGGTCCACATTGTCGAATGCTTTGGATACATCGAAGAAGACACCGGAGACAACACCTTTCCCATCTAGAGCTTCATACACAGGCTGTAATGCGCGGTAAATGGCATCAGTAGTGGACATTCCTTGAAGAAAACCGAACTGTGTCTCAGGTATTAAGTTACTCTGACTTAGATAATTCATTAGACGGACATGAATAATTTTCTCAAATATTTTTGAAAAAACTGATCGCAGAGATATCGGCCTATAATTCCCTACGTCATGAATATCTCCCTTTTTGTGCACTGGAACTATTCTATTTGTTTTCAAAATTTCAGGAAAGGAACCCTCCGACAAACAAAGATTAACAAGAAACACCAACGGTTCTATTATGGACGATAAGACGTGACTCAGAATGAAACCCGGAATCTCGTCAGTTCCAGCAGACGGTTTCCCGGACACACGGCTAATTATATTGGCGATCTCGTATCTATCTGTAGGCAAAAGAAACAGATTTCCACCATATTGATAACATGCTGGGGCAGAATTTGATCCCGGTACCGCGTCAGACGAGAAATGTTTTTTAAACAAATCCACTACTTTTTGGGGATCAACTATCATATCCCCTACTTCATTACGCAGTGTTATTTCACATTCTTGAATTTTTATTTCAAGAGCTATATTATTTTTGTAGCTGACTTTTGCAATAATACGTCGCAAAACAGCAAATATTTTTAACAATAGACACAATAAAAATATTCACGATTCTACTGTATGCAGAATTGTGAACAAATTTAAACAGACTGGTTCGGTGGAAAGTAATTACAAGCAACCCCATGAGAAAAGTGTAACTAATGAAGAAAATAGTTTAAATGTGTTATTATCAGTAAATGAAGTTCCTACTATGCCATTGTCTGAAAGAGAAGAAGTATTAGGTATTTCCGAAAAATCGATTAGAAGAATTCTTAAAAAAAAACAAGTACTTACCATATGAACCAAAATTCACCCATACTCTTCAACAAAGAGATCTAGATGCTAGAATTGACTTTTGTTTTTGGTTCCAAAGCAAGAAGGAAGATAATCCCCATTTTGGAAGTCAAATATTATTTACTGACGAAGCAACCTTCACAAGCAACGGCGTAGTAAGTTCTCAAAATTGTAGGTGGTGGGCTAATCAAAATCCTAATTTTACAATTGAATGTAAAAGCCAATATTCATTTAAAACAAGCGTTTGGTGTGGTATTTTGAATACTCAAAAAGTTGGACCATATTTTTTCCGGCAAAATTTAAATGCAGGTAGATATTTACAATTCTTGCAGAATGAATTTAGCGAGCTCGTAGATGATATACCTTTAAATCTACGAGCGAATATGTATTTTCAACAAGATGGTGCTTCGATCCATTCTACATTGCAAGTAAGAGAATGGCTTAATCAACAATTTCCTCAAAAATGGATCGGACGGTTTTCAGAAAATCATTGGCCTGCAAGATCGCCTGACATTACTCCAATGGATTTCTTTCTCTGGGGTTACTTAAAGAACCAAGTATAAAACATCGACCATTTAGAAATCTGGACCATTTAGAAAATACGATTAGGCAGTGTGTCGTTCAAATTAATCCGGTTTTTCTAAGAAACGTAGCACAAAAATTTAACAACAGGACAATGAATTGTATAGAGAATGGGAGAGCTCACGTAGAAAAATAATGTACTTGTAAATAAATATTTTTGTTTACGATTACCTGAATAAAAAAAAGTGTTGCTAATTTTATGAAAAAATATTACAATTTTAAAGATGATTAAGTTAAAATGAATCACACAATTTCAGTTAAATAAAAATTTTTGTCTTCTGAAAACGTAAAATATGCTGTGCAGCAAAATTATTTCACATTCTTGAATTTTTATTTTCAAGAGTTATATTATTTTTGTAGCTGACTGTTGCGACGTATTATTTATGGTTTTCTGTTACGATGTCTACAGAGAGTAAGATTTGCGTATTGTATGAGCGCGCTCAATTTCTTATACAGGGTAATTCAGAATAAACAGTAAACTGAAATTTTTTATCGAAAGTGAATGAAACTCGATATTTTACTTTAATTTTTAAAACCAAAGAACTATTGGTTAATAAAGAAAAGTCTAATGTTAAAAATGGGGACACTTTACTCTTAGCGTCATTTTGTATTTTTGACTCTCCCTCGTATACGATAAGAGTTTCGGCAGAAATCGCGAGTGCTATTTTGATCTCAAGTCATGCCGAGATATGATGCAATAACATAATTTTGCTATATTCAAAGGTAAACCATTTTCCCATATGCTGCGCACTTTCTGCCGGTCACTGTATATTGAGTCAATTTGAATCGAATAACGTGTCTGTAGCGTCTTATATATACTCACATATGCACAGATCTATTAATTCTTTAATTTAATTGGTTCTAGAGAAAGAAAGGGAGTAGTTTAACGACTATGACGTACAAATGAAGTCCAAATATGTTAAATACTGTTCAGACATGCCCATTAGCATGATAATAACTTGATAGTTTCTTTTAACTAACTCATAAAAAAAATATCGTTAGACATACAGTACATTTAATACATATATGTATAAAAAAAACATTTCCCAGAAACCTGACGTGATAGCCAATTTTTGAAAATATTTTCAGAATTACAATGAAAATGTCCATAACGTACACGTATCAGAGTGTTAGAAAAAAAAATCCTGTTGACCAGTTTTATTATTGCAAATACATATATAATATTGTTGTACAAATTAAGGCATTAAGTTGAACAAAAACAGTATTCATACATATGTATAATGATGCAGTGACTGCCTCACTTGATTTCTGGTCTAATGGTAAGGATAGACGATTCGATTTCTATAGAGTCCATTGCACTACTCGGTATCAGGTGGGTACGGTGGGCTTCTCGAATACTCCTCTATGTCAAGATAACGGACTTGCTCAGCATATTTCTTACGAACGTTGTTCGGAAGATCTACGTGCTGGTCACATGAAGTATCGACATCGGTACACGCGGGAGTTATCGCAGGTGCGTAAAGTGATGCACGCTGCAGAGTTCTAATATTAAGCGTTTTAGATGCGTTTAGAAATCGCTGTAAACATGTGCATATCCATGGATTCGGAATTATTGTTATTGTGTCTAAGCTAGTAGTATTTTCCAGAGATATAGAAGATATCAGATTAAAACTCACGTCGATAAATTCTAGGTTGTTCGTCATTGCAAAACCAAGATTCACTAATGAATTCCCTTCCAGGTACACAATTTCCAAAGAACGCTGGTTAGAGAAGGTGTCGTAGTCGATATAATTAATTTGGTTACATTTTAGGTTTAACAATGTCATTCCAGTAATTCCAGAGAAGGTATCAGTATGTAGTGATTGTATTTGGTTATTGTCTAAGTCTAAGTACTCTATCTTAGTATTCAGGAACCAATTTGAATTTATACTCCTTAGTCTATTGTAACTAATAGATAGATCAGTTAGATTCATACCGCTAAATGTCCCATTAGCAATTTCAGATATTACATTGCGATCCAAAGTGATGCTGTCTAACGGAAAACCATTAAACACTCCATATCCAATTTTTTCTATTTGATTTCCTGTAGCGATGAATAAACCCAAATTGGGTACATTTTCTGCAAATCCTGCTTCTATGACATGCACGTTTGCATTTTTTAATTTTATGGTAGATAACAGAGGCAGATTTGAAAAAGTGCCCTTTAAAATTTCAGTAGTAGATGTCTGTAAGTCGAAATCTAGAGCACGGCTATTATGAAAACACCCATTCAGTGCAATTTTTGTTCGAAATTTACCCTGATATACATATGCTAAGGCGTTTTTAAACGTATTGGGACACGTACAACTGGAATAGTTCACGATAAACAAAGCTATTGTTACGATTACTACACGCATTTTATACTTTTTAAATCGAAACGAAACCTTTCGTTAACGCTTTTCGTTTAATACTAATTCATTTACACAAAAATCAGGACTTATATAAGTAAGTGCAATACTGTAATTCATAAGACATCAACGGGGTATCAGTGTGGACTTCTTATTGGTACAGTACAGCCCCATTACCAATATGGTATTTCCCCAGATAACACTTTATAGGTCAAAGAAACGGAATTTTATACTGAAATCTCTATTGGTAAAACCAAAATAAAAAATATATAAGATAAGTTAGGTCAGCTAAACTGACTAGCTAACTAGACAATTAATAAACGACGGCTGTAAAAAATGGGGAATCCATTTCTCGGAATATTCTGAACTGATAAACATTATCATGGAAGGATTGTGTCATATTCGCCATTTACCTCAATAGTAGCTAAAGGGTCATCTATTTCTGTCAAATCTAATTGCTAAATTTGGTGCCATAATCTCCACACCTCTCCCCAATTGAGCACACAAGTAATAACAATAAGAACGTAATATACCGGGTGGCCATGGAATCCGGTGACTTTTTATTGTATAATTTTTATTGTATTGCTTATGGTATGATTTTTATTATGCTTAAAATAATGTACGAACACTTTGAGTGACTATAATATGCTGACCTTTTTGTTTTTTCAGTTGTAACTAATGTAACAGAATGCCAGGAGATCAACTTAGCTTTGAAGAGAGAAAGTTTGTCCTTACCGCCTACCTAACCGCCACCAACGCACCGGACTATTGCTCGCATCAGAGATAAATTTGAAAGAGATGGAACCGTTCACAACGTCAACAAGAATCGTTCTGGACGACCACGGACATCCACCAACCCTGCAAAAGAAGAGCAGGTGCAGGAAACCCTCATCTGAACCCCACGGAAATCAAACATCTCAAAAGACAGCGTACATCGCATCATGAAGCGTCTGCGTTGGAAAAGCTACATTCCAACACTAGTCCATGCTCTCAATGAAAATGATCCTGAAATTGGAAATTGAAAGACAATGTCGCGAAACATGATGATTTCTTCTTCTGTAATTCAAGCTTTTAAACTTGTCTTTATGTTCATAAATAAAGTTTTTATAGTCATTCAAAATGTTAGTACATTATTTTGAGACACCCGGTATAATATAATAATAATATTGCATAAAAATAATATTGTATAACTTGACATGTAAAAGTAAGATATGCTGTTTAACTGCACACCAAAAATCGTAATCAATGTGACAAATGTGGTTAAAAAAGGCAAAGCACCATATTCTACATAGAAGATAGAAATTTAATTGTTATCTGCAAAAAAATACCCAGTCTTGCAATATTGGCCGGAAATTTGCATCGACTAATACAGTCATATTCAAAAACCTCATGATTAAAGAGCTGCGCTTTAATATTGTCTTAAGTAATGGACCGCAAAATAAACATTTTAAAATATTCTGTACGACCATCCTCTGTATAAATAATAAAGGAGGAATTTTTGAAAATATTTGGACAAGAACTTTTAGAATAGATCAAAGCAATTTGACTCGTTAATTTTGTTGTATTGACTTCCTATTTCTCCGTTTTGTTGTTCTATTGTATTATATTTATAACATCTAAATAGGTGATACTTTCTTAGTTTAGTCAACGATTGTAGATATAGCTTTGTTGAAGATGCTTAAATTTTACTTACAACCGATGTTATAATAGCTCAACAGTTGTTGTAGTACGCATCAATAATAACATTCCAGCATGTAGTATTTTTAAATTTTCATAAGCGATGTCATTGTTTTGGCTTGCCAAAACAAAACAACTTAATCTTGATAACCTTTTTTATCTTTATAAATTGTATTAAAGTCCTTAGCAATATGTGTCCTTATAACGCAAATCAATTAGTAGTAATCGGACAGCTGTAAGGAAGAACTGTGTACATCTATTCTGTTTAATCTGGTTGTTAAGTGTGCTGTCATAATCTGCAAACCTGTCCCCAATTGAGCAGAGAAATAATGACAATGAACACGCGAAATATACCTAACTATATAACGTTTCTGCTATCACATCAGAAAAAAAGCTTAGGTAGTTGAAATATGTATCCAATCGCTTCAACGGTGCCAAAACTTGGAAAACTCTAAACAGTTTAAACATATTTCCTGTGACATTCCTCAGAGATCAGTTTTGGATCGCATGATACTAGTAGTAGTTTCCCTCGAGCGTCTACTACTGAGATGCCAGTCTTAAGTAATAGCATCGCCGAAAATATGCGAAAATGCAATCGAAACAAAGCTACTACCTTAAAATTCGCTTCGTTAATCGGCAATGTTACTAGACTTAGGGTGGGTTTATCAATATTAGGATAAAAGTGTTAGTTAAGTAACTGACAGGTATTGTTAACTGGCAGATAAAAGTTAGCAACTACAATGCTTTATCTTGCAGATAACTTCTATTTAACACTCAATAAACGTTTTATTGAAATTATCTTACGAATAAAATTTTATCTGCAAGTTAATTTATTTATCCTCACATTGATAAACCCACCCTTAATGTTCATTTAGATGGAGAGTCCATTCCCAATAATGATTATGTGAAATTTCTGGAAAGAGTAATACAATCTCAATACAAAACAAACATAATAACCATGATAACAAAAGAATTAAGCATTAAGTAATAATAATGATGATAAACAAGACAATAGTAAATTTATCAGCTATTAATATTATTCGATATTGAAACTAAAGAATTCCTGTAAGGAGTAAAAGCCATTCATCACCCATAATTCAAAGACATTGTGTTTAAACCGCGAACGAATCAAAGTTTGCCATTGCTTCGGTAGCCTATTGAAAACCTTAATTGTCAGAACCTGTGGGGACTGTTGAAATAAAGTTAGCCTAGACCTAGGAGTAGCTATCTCGTTTCGACGTCTGGTATTGTATTCGTGTTTATCTTTATTTAGTTGAAAGTTGATATAATTGTCAAAAACGTAGAGAGCAAGCTCAAGGATAAAGATGCAAGGCAAAGCAAGTAATTTGTGACTAGTGCAAGCCGGTCTGCAAGACTCAGAAGTTTTTAGGTCGGTCAAGCAACGGATAATACGTTTCTGGCAAATGAAAACATCCCTAGCCTTGATTAAATTCCCCCAAAAAACGATTCCATAAGACAACCTACGAAAAAGATGGACGTAGTACATGCCAAATATCTGCTGACGCGTTAAGATAGACTTTAAATTTCGAAAAAGAAAACATAGAGAGTTGATTTTGGATAATAGGCTTTCACAATGGGCTTTCCAATTCAGAGACCGATCCACCCATACGCCTAAGAATTTTGTTAGGATCGAATTGTCAAGTCCTTTATTATTTAAAGATAAGTTTAAATAAAAGCCTGGCATGGGCTGGAGTTGATAGGGGTGGAAACGGAAGTAAATACTTTTATCTTCATTGACCAGAACCTCATTCATTGTAAACGATGAATACACGTTTCTTAACAATTCATTGCAGGTGCTGGGCAAAATATCATCATCATCATCCCCGCCCGCATATAAAGTAGTTGAAACTTTGTCTAGTTTCAATGCGAAATCGTTATTAAATACTAGAAAAAGTACAGAACGCTGAATCGATCCTTGAGGAACTCCAACATTACTAATCAAAACATCAGAAGCAAAAATTTTTAGGACATTATTGCTGTTGCAGCAGATATTTACATATTGAGCTCTCTTACTTAAAAATGATTCAATTCAATTTAAAGTAATTCGCCTAATACTATAAGCTTGTAATTTCCTTAAAAGAATAGTGTGACAACAATCATTTACAAATCTAAAAAAATTTCAACTGGATAAGTAAATCGAAGTAACAACTTCTTTGAAAAAAGCATTAAAGGGAGTAAAAGTTTAACGATTTCTCCTAAAGCCATGTTGGCAATCTGTTGTAATATTAAAGTTAGACAGAAATGTTTTCAATCTGCTTAAAAAAACAACATTCAAATATTTTAGAAAAGGTAGATGTGAGAGCTGCAGGGCGGTAATTATTATTTTTAAAAAATAGGGATCAATTTAGAGTTTTTTTTAATATATTGGGAAACTCACCTTGTCCAAGGATTTGTTAATTCATCCACTCTTAAGATGTGAACAACATTGCACCAAGCTTAATCTTAGCTAATCATAATCAAGTTTCTAGGACAAGACGGACTTATATTTAGCGGATCTGCAATAAGTTGGTTAGATTGTAGAATGATTAGATAGACATTAACTCAAGTCAAAACCTTTCTTCACCAAGTAACCAGATAACTAACATCGTGTCGTAAAATGTTGTGCGTTTAGATAAAATAAAACGAACATTTTCAAGCATTGCAAATATATATTTTCTTAATACTACCCACATAATTATTTTTATTTTAAATATTGCATACATTTACATTTTCCCAGCTTTCTACTGAATTTGGATTACGATCTTATTATATAATTTAAACTATGAAATTGATCACTGAATTAAAAATGCGAGCCACTGCTTTTGAGGTGTTGATTTTCTCTGATTTCCACATTCGCTGGTGAATACGAAAAAGTGGCATCTTAAGTCACGCTGTTGGATCGATGATGTCAAGCTACTAGATGAACGAAACGCGGATGTTTCCGGCGTGAAAAACGTTGATGACCTAGCAGATCGTGGCTCTGGGCGAACAACAATTTGCCAATCAACCAAAATTTAATAATGAATTCCATTTCAGGTTGATGATGTTCAAAAATCGCTGGCAGGAGAACGCATCGGAACTAGCTGATGAATTCGGAACAATATTTTCTTTTTTCTTTTCACCTCAAGGGCGGATTTATTCTTATAATTAAACTAAATATGCAATTTAAATGGAGATTATTTTCAGGAATGATAACTGCAACAATCATTTAATTTTCTTATTCATTCTTATCTTGTTGTTTCTTATTCGAGTCGTTATCACTTAGCAGAAGGTATTGGAAGTTATATCGATATGGCCACAGTATCCTATCGCGCTTTGTATCACCATAATTGACCCGCTGAAAATATTTCTTATGGACATTGTTCACAAGATACACACTGTTGTCACATGAAGTATCGACTTCTACACATTTAGGAATTGTTTTATATTTATCAAGCCGATCCACGTTGCTTAATTGTTATATTATAGTTTCTAGATTGGTCTAAAAATCGTTGGAAACACAAGCATATCCATGGATTCGGAAGTATTACTATCGCCTTTAAGCTAGTCGTATTTTCCAAAGATATAGACGATATCCAATTGAAACTCACGTCGAGATATAGTAGGCTGCTTCTAATTTCAAACCAAGATTTAATAATGAATTCCCTTCCAGCGAGAGATTTTCCAAAGAATGC
Source organism: Holotrichia oblita (assembly GCA_023690525.1). NCBI lineage: Eukaryota > Metazoa > Arthropoda > Insecta > Coleoptera > Scarabaeidae > Holotrichia > Holotrichia oblita. Next base: position 77,105,975 of record CM043018.1, read on the forward strand.
TGGTTAGAAAACGTATCGTAATCAATATAATTAATTCTATTATATTTTAGGTCCAAATATCTCCATTCCAATGATACCAGAAAAAGTTTCACTGTATAATGAATGAATTTGGTTATTTCCTAACTTTAAGATCATTATCCTAGTATTCAGGAACCAATTTGAATTTATGCTTGTGAGTCTGTTGTAGTTAATAAAGAGTTCAATTAAATTCATACCACTAAAGGCACCACTATCAATTTCAGATATCATGTTGCGATCGAGGTCTAACGTATCTAAAGGTAAATTATTAAAAACATTAGAACAAACTCTTTCCATTAAATTTTCACGAGCCTTAACCAACAACAATTTAGGTACATTTTCCGCAAATCCTGCTTCTATACGACGCACGTTTGCATTATCTAATTTTATAGTAGTCAACAAAGGCATGTTTGAAAAAGTGCCCTTTAAAATATGCATCGTAGGAGTCCGTAAGGAGAAATTTGGAATAGGACTATCATGAAGACTTCCATTCACTCTAATTTCTCTGTAAGCACCATTTTCGTATACACCCACTAAGGCGTTTTCAAACGTGTTGGGACACGTACAACTGGAATAGTTCACGATATACACTACTATTGCAACAATTATTATGCGTTTAAGCATTTTATCCGTATTAGACTCGAAATGCCGAAATGAAACCTTTCGCTAACGCTTCTGGTTTAATACTAATTTAATTTTTGATGCTGTAACTCGTAAAGACATCATCGGGTTATCAGTGTTTTTTTTTTATTGGTGCCGGCAATCTATAATAGCGACGGTATTTTTAAAGATCGTGACAATAATATGCCCTATTACAAATATAATGTTTGCACTGATAAATTTTTAAATGTCAAACAAGTTTTATATCAAAATGTCCGTTTGTAAGATCATCATTAATTAATTAATCAACTCAAATTATTAAAAAAATGTCCAGTAACTTTCCCACTGGAAACTTGAGTACCCTTGAAGGCTCCAGTAGATCCTTTCCGAAATGATTCTGCCTGAGTACCTTCAATCCCTCACATGTGCAGATTACATGTAAACTTGTTTCCTCCTGTAACTCGTATCTCCTGCACCAGGGTTCGCTCACTCGACCCGTATTGCATAGATGCTTCCTTAGGGGACAGTGTCCAGTTATCAACCCCATGATGGTCTTAACTTGTTTTTTATTGCGTCTAATTAGGCTTTCAGGGAACTTATCGTCCCCGTCCCCTATTAGCGGTTTAGTATGGATGTCGACCTCCATTTCCTTACTCTTTCTTTATCTAACCAAGACCAAATCGCCCTTCTAGTAGAATCCTTCGTGATTCCACATACGGGTTCTGGTCCTATGAAGTGTTTCCTAGAACCCTCCTTGGATAGTTCATCGGCTGTTATACTGCCTCTAATATCCGCATGTCCGGGCACCCAGACCAAAGATACCTTATTGTCTTGTGCAAGTTTATTGAGGTGCTGTTTACAGTCTTTAACAAGGTTTGACCTGGTAAGAGGACTCATAACTGCCTTGATAGCGGCCTGACTATCAGTCATTATGTTTATTTTTCTCTTCGTGCAGCCTCTCGTTGCAATCAGTTCTGCGCAGGCCGCAATATTGAATACTACTCCCTGGAGCGATATCATTGGGGACAGAATTATTGGACCTTATTTTTTTGATCGAGCTTTAACTGGTAACCGCTTCTTAGAGTTTTTGATCAACGGCTTTTGCCAATTTTGTTGGAAGATGTGCCACTCGCAACTAGGAGAACTATGTTTCTGCAATTAGATGGTTGTCCGGCATATTATTCAATTAATGTCCGAAACCATATCAACGGAACCTTTCGACAACGCTGGATAGGAAGGGGAAGCCTATTTCCTTGGCCGGCAAGATCTCCCGACTTGACATGTCTTGATTTTTTCGAACTCCACCAACAACACGAATGGATATGGAAAACAGAATTCGAAACTCAATTCGTCAACTATCAGCGGCAGAAATCGAGGCTGCGACTCTGTCGACTCAAGAAATATGTGGAATATGACGGAAGGGTTCCTTAGCAAGGCGCTGTCACCTGGGGGAACACATGACAAGGATAGGTCTAAAACAGAACAGCGACTGCAGGTTCTGCGGGGCTGAGGATGAAAATCCGGAACACCTGACATCTTACTGCACCGCCATCACAGAAACCCGGGCCAACCATCTCGGTAAAGATGCTATAGACAAAGAAGATATACCTTCTCTGAAACCATCACAGCTAATGCAGTTTATCAAAGCTCTTGGACTGGATGGGGAGCTCTAGGAGCGGGAATACCCCAGCAGCTTTCAGCTGACGTAAGGGGGCACAATAGATCAATAGGTCGCAGCGCAATATCACCTTCATTTCAAATCTCAAAAAGTTATCAAGTTTCAAGTTAGATCTCAAAAAGGTGGCTGCACGATGGGTATCGAAACTGTTGACACCAGAACAAAAGCGCTTTCGACAGGTCTTTCCAGAGACGAATTTGGCCATCATTATGATCTTGCAGCGTCTGCGAGGAAGAACATGGCCACAGTTTTTAAGGATGCTGAAGGAATTATTCTCATAGACTTTTTACCACGTGGTCAGACTACAATTAGGCAATATGGTATTATGCTGGTTTAATTTCAAAACCGCATGATTCCATTAAAGAAAATTGGAGGGAGGCTTCTGCCGATAGGAGCTGTGTTTCAATAGCAGCAATTCATAATGCAGGCTTCGATATTTCCTATTCTCCAGATTTGGCCTCTGGTGATAGAACATCTTCGCGGGATTTATTTTCGGGAGGATGAGGCATTGAAAATAGAGGTGAACGAGTGGTTTGCAGCCTAAGACAAAAATTCTTTTTTGTGAAAATAAAAAATTCTACCTTTCCAAGTCGTTTCATTCTGTATCAGGAACAATAATATCTAACAATAACACCTAGCCTCCTGAGCTGTTACAGAGACAGCCAAAATAAATATACTGAAAGGTGGACTATTTTGACAATTTGAATTTGCCTTCAAAAACGTAAAAAAAGCTATTCTAAACGGCATTAAAAACACCGAAATATACAATATAAATTTTTATTTACAAAATAAAAATATTTTTACCATTTTCATACTAACTTAGCAACCACTGATTCATATCATTCTTTACACTGCACGTGATAATTTCTAGGTCTTATTTTTAAGAAATTATTTGGAAAATCTCTATCTCTATACTTAAATATCCCTAGATTATTATAATTATTTAACTTAAAATATTCTTTTTGTATAGCGTTTGCGCGAACAGTATCAGGATCACATTTTGTTTCAACAAGAGAGCATGAGGTAGCGTTTCCTTTCATTGACTCCCTTAGAAAATCACTCTCCAAAATCACAATACCAAGTTCACGAGATTCGTCTAGGAAACGTGATAAACACTTACACGACAATGGATTCGGATGTACCGACACACTCGATAATGTTGTCTTGTTTCCCAAAAAAATCGTAGATATCAGATTAAAGCTCACGTCCACGAAACTTAATCTGTTCACGATTTTAAAACCAAGGTTCAGTAATGAATTCCCTGCTAGGTACAGTTTCACCAGTTGACACTGTTTAGAGAAGGTGTCGTAGTCGATGTAGTGGATCCTATTGAATTCTAATATGAGCGTGTCCATGTTGGTGATCCCAGAAAAAGTATCACTATGTAACGATCTGATTTCGTTGTGCGAAAGCAATAATTTCTTGACTACAGTCGCGTTGAACCATGTCGAATTTATACTGGTGAGTTTGTTGTCGTTCAGACGTAAATACTTCAAGTTCATGCCGTGGAAAGCACCATCGGCGATGTAAAATATCCTATTAGAATTCAACCTGATCCGGTGCAAGGGTAGCATGTTGAAAACATTCTTTTCGATGATTTCAATTTGATTCCGGTCGGCCTTGAAAGTTACCAATTTCGTTGCATTTTTCGTAAATTCTGGTTTTATAACGCAAACGTTTGCATCGTCAAATACGATTACACCTAAGAGAGTCATATTTACAAATGTGTGCTTTAATATTTCCTTAACATGTGAGCGTAGGAAAAATTTCTCCATAAGCCTGTTTTGGAGACATCCATCAAATTCGAGATTTTGTTCAAGACCATTATAGACCACGGTAGCCAGGGTGTTGTTAAACGTTTTTGGGCATTCACTATTAGAATGGTTCACTAAATTTAATATAATTCCTATTATTATATGCTTTAACATTTTATTTTAATTAAAATTAGAACAGTAAGTTTCGCTGATTTTACTCAACTGATTTGTCTGTATTTCAAAGGCACAAAATATATTGTTATGACAAGTGATAAAAATAAATCAAGGTTATCTGGGGCAAGGCAAAATATAAATATTCTTCTTTTCGTAAATAATAATGAACATTTAATCTGGATGATCAGTTAAACATTAAATAATATGGTTTATAATAACGAAATATAATAATATACGAGGGCGATCTAAAATGTTTCCGGAATCGGCAAGAGATGGTGCAAAATTTCAGACGTCTACTGTCAATAGTTGTTGTTTAACCCTTCGATGCGCAATTTTTTCTATAACCACGAGAAAGATATTTATGGATATATTAGGGTCAGTATTAAGAGGGAAAAATAATGAAAATTCTTACTATTTGCAAAAACAATTGTTATTTTTATTCAGGCACAACTGTGGCAAAAGTGGAGGGTGGTATCCGACAAGAGTTAAATTATGATGATGAATTTTTTTTCTTACAGGTGCTTTTGTCTCTGCTACACCAGCAATTCTTGTCAATTTAGGTTTACGTTTTTTCTCCTCTTTGGGAAAATTCTATTCTTTTTTTATTATTTTTTTCTCTTGTGCTGATTTGGGACTCTTTTAGTTTCCTTTATGGCTTTCTTCTCTTCTGATATATAGCTTTCTTTTCAATATCTAGAAGTTTCTTCCTTGCAAGCTGGTTTTTTCTAGGGAGTTGAAGTTAATATCTCACTTTCTTCACTACGACCCTCCCTTGTCTTGTACTTAACAGTTGAGGTGAAATTTGATCAAGAACCATTTGAATGTTAGGGTTACTATTTTGAAGACCAGGAGTGGAAAGCTAATAGAGTAGGTCAAGTGGTCTCCGAATGATGCTCTGGCTCAGCTGAGACGACTGAAGTCTGTGGCGTTTGAAGGACGATTTCTTCGTTGTGATCTGTTAAGTTTTGACTGCTTGTTGGGCGAATTTCGCCTTGTCTCTGTGTTTCATTACTGTGAGAAGCAGCGAAATCCAAGTCATTAAAAATATTTGGATCCAATGATTGTATGCAAGTGCATAATACATATTTTGGTAAATGCAACCTTCAATGATATTTTTTAGTTAGGATGTTTTCTCATCTAAATGGATCGATCAAGAGTGCTAGTAATACATGTGCAGCTAAACTATTGAATATCGTACCAGATAATCCTGTATTTACAGTTGGGGGTGAGGAAATTGTATATTTGTTTGATGTTCCACATCTTATAAAAGTCCAAATAATTTATTAAAACACATACATCATGGACATTTATTGCTGAGTTTTACAGTCAAGACAGAATATTAAAGAATAGACATTTACGCCAAGATGTTTTAGAAAATTACTTTGGATCTGTAAGACAACGATGTGGAAATACTTTTAATCCCACCCCTATACAGTTCGAAAGAGCCTTTAAAAATTATTTACTCAAGATTTTTTTAATTCAATTTACCAAAGCTGCCGTGAAAATTTCGACGAAATTCTACATTTAAATATTGAAAATATGAGACAATTTGAGGATGAAGAGCCGGCTATTATTCAAGTTTCAGAAATCAAAATATCATTAAAGGACTGTGATTACCATTTCCATGACATCGAGAAAAATTCAGTTATATTTGTGGGTACTTAATCAAGAAATGTTTGAGCTTTCATAGTTGTGACCTTTGCTTTCAGCATGCTAACAATAGCTCCAGCTCCAGTGGACTGAAAAAAGAAACAACATTCCCAACACTTTTAATAAAGAAAAGGAAATCGCTGGTTGAGACTGGTTGAAAGGATTTCTTACTCGAAATCCTACGTTGTCATTGAGAACTCCTGAGTCCACGTCGGCGGCAAGGGCGCGTTCTTTTAATAAGCCGCAGATTAAGAAATACTTTGAACTGTTATCAGAAGCTATGGAGGCCATAAACTTTGACTGTACAAAAATATTTAATATGGATGAAAGTGGCCTTTCCACCGTGCCTTCTAAAAATTCAAAAATTTTAACCTGTAAAGGCAAAACGCAAGTTGGTATACTAACAAGCGCTGAACGTGGGCAGCATCTTACAGTAGTTTGCAGTTGTAGTGCTGCGGGAATGTATGTTCCATCTGCATATATTTTCCCCCGGAAAAATATGAAAAAAGAACTGATGGACAACGCTCCTGCTGCTGCAATAGGATTCACCTAAGAACATGGCTGGATGGACAAGGACATGTTCGTAAAGTGGCTTCAGCATTTTGTAAAGCATGTCACGCCGTCACAGCAGGAAAAAATTTTGCTCATGCTGGATGGTCATATGTCTCACAAAAGCTTTGAGGCACAAGAGTTTGCTAAAGCTAATGGTATTATACTCTTTTGTTTTCCACCCCACTCTCTCCCCAGCCTCATGATGTGGCCTTTTTTGGTCCACAGACGACCTATTATAATTAAGAATTGCTTAAGTGGCTTAAGAGTCATCCAAACAGAACAATAACCCATTATCAAGTGGCCGAATTGTTCAAGAATGTCTATTAGAAGGCAGCGACCATTTCAAATGCTGAAAAAGGGTTTCTATCTACAGGGATATATCCTTTCAATCCGGGCATTTTCCCAGACTAGATGTTAGCTCCAGCGGAAGCAACCGATATTGAGGAAGAAATAACTTCTAATGCTGTTGAAGAGTGCATCTCAAATTCTTTACAGACACCATCGGTCTCTAGCTGCTACATCCCCATAACGGACCTTTCCCCGATTCCAAAAGCCTCGACTGGAAAGCGCCAAAAATGTGCAGGAACGGGGGTGCTCACCAGCACTCCTGGAATAGCCACCCTGAAAGAAAAAGTGTTACAAAAAAACGAAGCTCAACGAAGAAAATCTGCCAGAAAGATAAAGAAAAGGCTAGAAGTTATTCAAGAAGATAAGGAAAATCGTGATAAGGAGGAAGAAGAAGTTTATGATCGAAACAGATGAGGAAGATGATGCTGCCTGTATTTTTTGTAATGATCTGTTTTCAAAGTCAAAGAAAAATGATTGGTGGTTGAGATGTCAAGCATGACAAAAATGGGCTCACTGCGAATGTGCCGGACTTCTGAAATATGCAAAAACGTTTGTTTGTGATTTATGTGTATAATTTTTCTTAGAATGATGCAATTAGGTATATAGTATTAGAAGAAGGTTTTATTTGTTTGGCTCGATTTATCATACTTTATGTGACAACCCAACTCTTTGTAATAATAAACTTATCTGGTTCACTCATATGCCATCTAGTCCTGGATGCTCCAGATGAGTTGGCATACTACATAATTTCTTTGAACACTCACAATTTTTTTTTTGTCTGATAACAATTATGTCTTCCAGCTCAAAGAAGAATAATAATGACTATCTTCATAACGACACAGCGCCAACGCAATATATGTTACAAAAAGATATATATATATATGGGCTTCCTAAAAAAAGTATGCCAACTCAGGCACATCTCCCTAGTAGGATGAGATTATTTTATTCTTTTAAATTTATAAATTCAAGTTTTAAATGTACAAATGAGAAAGGAGAACGATAACATCGGAAAAAATTATTTGGAAGCATATTTAACACTAAACACTTTAACCCACTAAACACCAAACAAGTTTTAATTAAAATACCGATGCGTTTCAACAGCAAAGCTGTCATTATCAAGGAGTTAATAAAACTAAATTAAAATAAAACCTACAAATAACAGGTAACCTAAAATGTTATGCACGGTCAACCCGATACGCATCATTAATTTCCGATTAACGAAAACAATGACGAATGCGGGATAGGCCGATTGTCACAGTTCATTACACATGACTTATTTTTATATATTTCTAAACTTTCGAAAACATTTAGAAACTTACAATTGTTTATTTGTCTAATTAATTTAACATTCGTATGATCGATGTTGTATGATCTGTTTCAAAAATGTGTTGGGCAACGCTCGATTTCTCAATTCTATTAAATCTAAGAGGTCGCCGTATGCTCTTTAAATCTAGTTGAGACTGCTCTCCTGGTTTGCCCAATATATTTTTGATTACAATCTTTACAATTGATTTCGTAAATCCCTGACTTTTCTAAAGGTTGTATTTTATCTTTAGGGTTACCGATGAGACTTCGTAAACTAGTCCCAGAACTGTAAACTATTCTGAGATCTAGCTGTTTGAAGATTTTACTCAAACCTTTAGTGATAAAGGGAGCGTAAGGGAGGGTCACAACGGGTGAAGCTTTAATATGCTCTCCAAAAGTCGTAGATTCTTTCACGGTTTTCTTATAATTAAACTTCCTAATTAACTTATAGATATGCTGCGGCTGGAAACCATTACACTTGGCCGCATCTTTTATAATTTTAAGCTCTTTCTCATACCTCGCTTTGTCCAATGGAAAAGTGAGGAGTCTGTGGACCAAAAAGTTCAGACTTGCCATTTTGTGTTGAACACAATGATGGGAATCTGAAGGAATGTAGCGAAGTGTACTGGTTTCCTTTCTATACACGTCAAATTCTAATCTATTGTTATTTCTAATTACTAAAGTATCTAGAAAGGGTAGGCGACCGTTTTCTTCTCTTTCACAAGTGAACTTTATGGTTTCGAACCGATTATTTAATCTATTGAGAAAATCATCAATATTACATTTTTTAGTATCAAATATAGTGAAAATGTCATCCACATACCTCAACCAAACCCTAGTAAAATATTCGCTCTCAGATTCTAAGTTCTTTTCAAAACGGCTGATGAAAAGGTTAGACAAAAAGGGCGACAAGGAGTTACCCATTGCCGTTCCTTCCAACTGTTCATAAAAACTCCCGTTGAATTGAAAGATGTTCTGTTTCATACAGGTGTCAGTTAAGTGAATATATTCGTGGACACATTGTTGACTCAAACTAATTTGAAGCAACAAGTCCTCAAGGTATGTTAAGGTGTCTGGAATCGGTACACTAGGAAAGAGAGAACTAACATAAAATGAAATCAATACTTCACCCTCCAGCAACTGAATATTTTGAATTTCTTTAATAAATTCTAACGAATTTTTAACTGCAAAATAGGTTGCTGTATAGGGAAATTATAAAATTTATTGGTCAACCATTTGGAAACCTTGTAAGTCGGTGCGTCAATTGCCGAAACAATTGGCCTTACCGACTTGCCAGGTTTGTGAATTTTAGGTAAACAATATAATTTGGGGATAACCGGATTGGAGACATGTAGCTTACGTCTAACATCGGCAGTAACAAGACTGTTACAAGTTTTAAACACATTGTTGACGTCTCTAATCATTTTCGGTAAAGGATTTTTTGAAATTGACTTATAAGGACCACTACTCAACAGGTCATTAACCCGATCATAGTAGTCCTCTTTATCTAAAATAACAATCTTGTTCCCTTTGTCAGCTTTCAAATAAAAAAAATCTTTTTCACGCAAAGTTTTAATAATTTTAATGTTTTCGGATATCTGAGGTGATTTATAGGATTTCAAATTTTTTGAAATAGTGTTTGCAGGCCACCGTAACGAACTGTTTTGTAGGCTCAGGAAAGCGCTGGATACAGGATTCTATCCCGGCAATAACCCATTCAATATTCGATTCACGAGTCTCCAAACCAAATTTCAATCCTTTATTCAAAAGATTAAGTTCCCGTTCACTAAAAATTTGCGAGGAATGATTTTCTACTATGTTAATGGTATTCATCAGAACATGATGTTTATTCTTTAACTTTCTTATTAACTTTCTTAATTGCGGCCAAGATGCCAAGATGCGGCCAAATGTAATGGTTTTCAGCCTCAGCATATCTATAAATTAATTAGGAAGTTTAATTATAAGAAAACTGTGAAAGAATCTACATTTTCGAGAGGATATTAAAGCCTCACCCGTTGTGACCCTCCCTTACGCTCCCTTTATCACTAAAGGTTTGAGTAAAATCTTCAAAGAGCTAGATCTCAGAATAGTTTACAGTTCTGGGACTAGTTGACGAAGTCTCATCGGTAATCCTAAAGGTAAAATACAACCTTTAGAAAAGTCAGGGATTTACGAAATCAATTGTAAAGATTGTAATCAAAAATATATTGGGCAAACCAGGAGAGCAGTCTCAACTAGATTTAAAGAGCATACGGCGACCTCTTAGATTTAATAGAATTGAGAAATCGAGCGTTGCCCAACACATTTTTGAAACAGATCATACAACATCGATCATACGAATGTTAAATTAATTAGACAAATAAACAATTGTAAGTTTCTAAATGTTTTCGAAAGTTTAGAAATATATAAAAATAAGTCATGTGTAATGAACTGTGACAATGGGCCTATCCCGCATACGTCATTGTTTTCGTTAATCGGAAATTAATGATACGTATCGGGTTGACCATGCATAACATTTTAGGTTACCTGTTATTTGTAGGTTTTATTTTAATTTAGTTTTATTATCGCCTTGATAATGCCAGCATTGCTGTTGAAACGCGTCGGTGTTTTAGTTAAAACTTGTTTGGTGTTCAGTGGGTTAAAGTGTTTAGTGTTATACAATCACCCTGTATATGGAGAAATACAACAACAAACAGGAAATTGAAACAGATTTTCAGAGCTATTGAAGATAGCATTTTATTCATTAAATTTTTTATAATGCATCATTTATATGTCAACATTGTAGATTTATTAATACTTAACAAATAACTCCAACAACACACAATTATTGAATTAATCTTAAGCGTTCGGTGTTAAAATAATCGTCGCGATCGTAAACAAGTTTCCCAAACTCATCATAATTAATTAACTTAAAATATTCTTTATACAAAGCATTGTCGGCAATAGCACTATCTTCACCGCACGTTGCAGAATTAACAGCGATGCACAAAGGGCTCTCCACCTTCAACGGCGTTTTCAACGAGTAGCTGTTAAAAATTTCAATGTCGAGTTTTTCAGCGTCTTTCCAAAATCGCAGCAAACATTTACACGCCCATGGATTCGGATATATCGAAACCCTCCTCAATGTAGTTGTGGTTATATTCTCTAATGGTATAGAAGATATCAAATTAAAACTTACGTCCATATAATGCAACAAGCCTGGAATTTTGAAACCAAGATGTAATAAGGAGTTTCCAGAAAGATTCAGTACCAATAAACCGCGCTCGATGGAGAAGGTATCATGGGCAATGTAGTGAATTCTATTAAACTCCAACAATAATGTCTTAATTTTAGTAATTCCGATAAATGTAAGAGTATGCAACGATGTAATGTCATTGTAAGATAGGGCTAATTCATTAATCTTAGTATCCATAAACCAAGTTGAATTTATGGTACTGAGTTTATTATCGTTAAGACTCAGGCGTTTCAATGTACTGCCGTGAAAAGCACCATCCGCAATATAAGATATTTTATTGGAATCCAAGTAGATCCATTTAATCCTAAGTTGTTAAAAACATTATTTTCAATTGTTTCTATTTGATTCCCATAAGCCTTGAAACGAATCAGGTCCGGTGTATTTTCTGCAAATTTCGGCTCAATGACATGTACTCCTACCTTACTAAGTGATATATCAATTAAAGAGCTCAGGTTGAAAAAAGTGCCTTTTCGTATTTTCCTAGTAGGTGACAGCAAACGAAATTCGTAAATATCACTATTATTAAACACACAGTTATTCACTCGAAGCACTTTCTCGACACCATCTTCTCCGACTATTTTAACGCCAGCATTTTTAAAAGTTTCAGGACACACACAATTAGAAGAATTCACAAAACACACTATCATCGGTATAATCATCTGCTTAAACATTATGCATTTATTAAACTAAAGTCGGAACGATACGTCTCCTTACAGCTATTCGATTGTTACTAATTTATTTGCATTAAACGCACAAATATTGTGAACAACTTTAATATAATTTATAAAGATACGAAGGGGTTATCAGGATCGCTTTTTTTTAATGAGAAGCTGATATAATAATTAGTAACGTTTCTAAGCATTATATCCAATCAACACAATCGTGCAAAAATCTATTATTTGTTCACAGGGTTATCGGTATTGTAGGTATCTCTATCTTACATAGCTTTTGCAAATTACTTTGCGAAATATGCAACATCTAAAGCTGAAACTGTGGCATGTGAGAGACTCATCGACATTGTCATAATTAGCGAGCCAAACATTAAGATCGCAAAGCACAATAATTATCTGCTGGACAACAAAATGAGCGTTGCTATCTACATTAAAAATAAGAATTCCGGAATATGCAGTCATAGCCTGGGAGATGGATTTATCTGTCTAAAATGGAGACACTGGCGCTTAATAGGGTTCTACGTCCCCCCCAACATTCCGTTGGAGGACTTCTGTAAGTCTATTG
>CM043018.1:77119024-77282894 GCA_023690525.1 Holotrichia oblita
GTTGGCTGATTGTCCGAGTTACATTGGGCACGCGTTGGGCAACAATGTTGGCAGTATGTGAAAGTGTGAACATTTTACAACGTTGGTTTTATATCTTTAGGCGACATTGGTGTAGGATAAACTTTCAATACCTACCCATTCTGTTGGTGAAACGTCGGCACCTGACGTTGGCGTCTTATCGAAAGGATACATAGGAGTAACTACGGGAAGTGATATTGGGTATTAATCTTGTATGTGATATCTATACGATAAAACATACAAGATGCAAAACATATATGATGGTACATAGGTACACTGATCCGATGTTAATTAGTTTGCTGAATAAATTACAGCGATATTATACCAACTCAAAATTCGAGTTAATTATCTGTATATAATATATTTTCATATGAAATAAACGTGATTTAAGATATAAACTACCAAATTACAATAATTAGATCATAGATAATTTAATAGAAAACTTCTGTTTGAATTTTACATATCTATGTATGCAAGATGTTGATAATAGTTAAGAACATATACAAGTCATAATTTGAAAACTGTTATAAAATCAACGCTTATGATGAAATACTCAGCGTTCAAGACAAACATGCTCATAATTGTGTAACATAGTATATCTCGATATGATCTGCCTGTAATCAGGACATATATCGTAGATGTTTTATTTCATGTGACAATATATAAGGAAAAACTTACTACAAATTTTATGTTTTTTTATGTTTATGTTGTTAACAATAGTTAACATCGAATCATATACCTATATAACACCATACATGATCTGCACATACAATAAACAAAGAAAGTAATTACGATATTTTATTTATTAGTGAAACTAAAATTCAAGATAAATAAAAAAATAAGATGTGATATATCTTATTACAGAACAAAATTTATTATCTCTTTACATGTTATGGTATATAATAACTGAAATATCTTATTGAACTAAAAATATTAAAACATTATAAAACACTGACCTAATCGCGGAGATGTTCACAGCTCAGCTGATTCCTAATTTTTATCAGCAGCAGTAGTCAAAGATGTACGATCAACAATAGCCTTTTCCAAATTACGCTCAGCTTTACCTTCATCTCGAACTGTGAACAAATAAAAAATATTAACATATGTATGTATCTATCTTTAGTTTACGTAAAGTATTAGAAGTATACACCATGTCCAAAGTTATGGTAACGTGTTTACCATTGCAAACTTATTATTAAAGCTATGAAGTTGGTTAAATTAACAATGGCGAAGTATATCTAATTTTTTCTACAAATCAGATATACTTGCAGCATATTACATTTTACGAGAAGAGTAAGTAAATGGCACTCGCACAGCAATAATTATTAAGGATGAATCAATAATCACAAAGAATGATTCATTTGGCAAGTACATAACTAGGAAAACCTGTATGTGACTATTTATTCTACAATATTTGATCATTGCCCACTTGCACATTTGCACAATTATCACTTTTTACTTGCTTATTTTTAATTTCACAGTAGTAATAAATATTTTGTTCAAACTATTGGTTTTTTTTTTAATATACAGTATTCCATTAAAAAAGACAATGTGAACGCTTTTTTTCTGTTTTTCTATCATTCAGAGTAAAAAGTATTACTAACTTGTTAAGTAATCAACTTCATAGCTTGTGAACATTTTACTTTGGACACTTTGTATATTTCATTCCATTACAGATCTTGAAATGAAGTTGTGGGGGTTTGCTATGTATATATATGGCTATTTACAGTGTGATTACGTACCACTTTTTGGAAATTTTCAGATTTTTGATTTAAGAAATTTGACTACGATTATTCTTTAACTTTCGCCTCATAACTAGCCCTTTTCATTTAAATATCGCAGACAAATTTTGAGACAGCATCTAAATATTATGTTTAATATAAAATTTTAATTAAATAGAAAATAACGTACAAAAATTAAATCTTACCTATAATCGCTTGGAAGATGTTTGTTTTATCAAAGGCTTGCTTCGATAATTTTTATCTGGAATTTTATAGCTTTTAAGTCTCTCAATATTATCTTTAGTCTTCAATACAACCAGCACGGTTCAACTTATTCAACTCAGCTAACACGAGTATACCTGTAAATACCAATGCATAAATAAAAAACAGACATTACGTATATACTGTAAAAAAAAAAACTTTTAAACTTCATGCGTAACTATAGAAGAATTTATTATTAAAGCTCTAGTATAAGTTTGTGAAAAATTAAAAAAGGCAATTATAGCTTACGATCAGTTGTCACAAATGATTATGTGTAATTAGGATATCATACGCAACTCTGGCCTAACATCGGAAATAGAAGATGAAGCATCTGTAAATATATTTTGTAAGAAAGAAACCATGGCAATTATCAACATACTTACAATCAGCAGTAAGGATGGCTGGCATTAGTATACAAGATACAAATAAGTGTTCCGTTATCGGAATCTGACATATCTTTCAGGTTACTGGTATATCCAATGCTTTCTTAGTCACCAGGTTGTGGTAGCTCACAACTTTCAATCACGGCATATATGAAAAATACATTATCAGTACATATTATATTACCTATGTCTATGTAAAGTACTTACCCGTCCATTGTTCTTATAACATCTTTCACAATAGGGGCTATTTTAAATATTGTACAATGTAGACGGTAACTCTTAACTCTCTCTCATGACTAACAGCTGGGCTAATAAAACCACAATAAAACGAATAAAATCGAATCAACAACACAAGCTTGCATATGGCGGTGCACCTACACTCACTGTATTTCGAACAAAATGTCGATTGCGGATCGATGCGCATGCGCATTACATTTGAAATATAGCTCACAATGTATGGGTAATATGACCAATAATAATATTTTGTAAGTTCATGATTTTTGAGATAAAAATGAATATAAAACAAATAGTGCCTTTTAAAAAGGAAAAAAACGTCACATGGTAAGATTTGAACGGGGCACCTCGTGAATGTTACGTAAGAACTCTAACCATTAAGCCACGGGATCAGCTTTGACTCCGCCCTCGCTTCGATTGTCGTCTGAAAACTTTTATGCGACATTCAGCCAACAAAACGATCAAAAGCCAACGAACATGGAACGTTGCAATGATAAGTTGAACCAACGTATTTTGCCGATGTTTAACCAATGTTGGATATTTATCGTTTGTAGACTGTGACTTTGCGCCAACTATGTTACGTTGGCCCGAGCTATCGCCGACACTTAGCCAACGGACTGTGCTACCTGGGTAGGAACTATTAGTTTATAAAAATACTAACTATACTAATCACTGCCCAACGATCGTAGACCTTATTTTTTACATGTCTAACTGTTGCATGAGACTACTCATACTAGCGACTTTTAACAGTTTATCAAGTACTAGAAATGAATTTAAGAATAAAATTCAATTAGAAACCACAGAAAATTATATCCAAAATTTTCGTTGACATCATTTTAAGACCATTTCGGATGATTTGTTTTTATTTATATAAAAAGTGTAATTCCCTAATCAAGTAATTTTTATTTTGCTGGCAGTATAATGTTATTATGTATTAGCTATTTTAACACTGTATTGAAACTATATATTATTATATTATATGTATTATAATACAAATAAAATGGTTTTTAAGCGAAACCAACATACAAAAGCGTAAAGCTTCAGGAATTAAGGTAATTATTTTTACTCTCATTATGATAAGATTTATGTTTCACACTAATCCCTAGTCATACTACAACTTTCACTGTTGCTAACATCCCAATGTCATTCCAAGAACTGTATCCCACTAACAAATAGTAGATGTCGGATGGGTTTGCCGCGCGGCAATTACGGCAATCGCGCCAATTTAATTGAATTGATGCGTCTTGTGTCGCGAAGCGTAGGTGGGCCCCAGTGCCATAACTCCGGATAATTGGAGAAGAGCGTCCGTAATTAGCAGGCTTATATTTTGTCCGTATTTGCCGCTCGTTATTCTCATAACGACTTATTAGAGTCAGTCTCTGTGATGCCGCTTGTTAGTACGAGCCGATTTCTAGTTCGTGTCGCCTATTTCGGAGTAATACTAAAATGTAGAAATGTGACTAAGTTTCAGCAAATCATTAAAATATATACAGGGTGGTGCAATCAAGATAGGGTGAACTATTATGATTAAATGGTGAGGAATTTCGAAAAATCGTTTTGGAATTTGATTAAGAGCTACATGAGCTATGTTTTAAAATATGTTCTTTACGCAGGGCGATCGTAGAAGTAGACGACGATCAATTTTATGTTTCTTTTTAAATGAAATACTCAGTATTAAATATTACAATCGATTCTTAGCACTAAAGCGAGAAAAGAATCAACGACCAAATAGTTGACAATACAATATTCAGGGTGCCCACCTAGTGCGCGGAAGTTCAATATCTTGTTGATAGGAGAGATAATTGAAACTTTCTTTATCCCACGCGTCTGGTTTTGTCTACAGATCTACAAACCTAAAATAATGCCGATTATACAGGGTGTGCAATTTCCTCTGCACAGACAGCAACTTTGTTTTTTTAAATACAAATCTACAGTGTGTTTCACTTTTCATGGGGACACCTAAATAACTTTTTTATTTTGAAAGCAATCAATATAAAATTTTTATCAGTTATGTAGGCCACGACAATGCATCTTTTCATATGAATAGAGTTTTTATAAAGTCAAAATCTAGCCAACTACGATTAAAATAAAAAGTAGCGTTTCAAGTCGGGTCATAGTAGCGATTAAGATAGAGCAAAAAAGTATTAAGAAAAGTTATTACAAATCACTCAAGAACTCCAAATACCAAATTTCTCTGAAAAATTTGTAATTTTACATTTTTCTCCATTTTTATGCCATCAGCAGATGATAATTTGTTATTGCAATAATAAGAGTGCCATGAAACAAGAAAACGATTCATCAGTTCAAACGTCAAACATCAAACGTCAATTCACTAAACAGTTTACTTCAGTTGCAACTATCGAACTTTGCTAAGCAATGGCCGATAGACATTTAAGTATTGCTGAAAAAGTAGAAATTATTCGAATTGTTGGTGACAATGTACGTTCTACCCGAGAGGCGGCTAGAGAGTTTAACGCGAGGCACCCTGAACGTCCACCCATCCGTCATCGAACTGTTGCATACCTGAATAATATTTTCAACACTACTGGAAATGTTACTAAACCACGTCCACGAGGATTGAACAATCGAGAACACCATTTAGATGCAGTAATATTAGCAGCGTATCGTAATAATCCTCACACGAGTTTACGAGATATGGCTAGAAATTTAAATATGTATCTCTTACTCTAAAATTTGGAGATGTCTCCGTCGTCACAAATTGAAACCGTATAAGCCAAAATATTTACACACTCTTGAAGATGGAGATCTCCATAGAAGAATGGAGTATTGTCTATGGGCTCAAGGTAATTATCTAAATGACAGAGAATTTTTGAAAAAAATTATGTTTAGTGATGAAGCTACATTTACTACTAACGGTGTAGTTTCGTCCCAGAACTGTAGATACTGGGCAACAGAAAACCCAAACTGGGTCATCAACTGTAAAAGACAATATTCACAGAAAATTAATGTGTGGTGCGGAATTTTAAATGCACGAATCATTGGCCCGTTTTTCTTTTTTGACACGCTAAATGCAGAAAGGTTTTTACATTTTTTAAATACTGAATTAATGGATGTGCTTGATGATTTACCACTGGATGAGAGGCGAGATTTGTACTTCCAGCTAGATGGATCCCCGGTTCATAACGCAAGAATAGTGCGAGCATGGTTAGACGAGAACTCTCCGTTAAGATGGATAGGTCGTAATAGCCTGTTAATAGAGTGGGCTCCTAGATCGCCTGACATTACACCACTTGACTTTTTCCTTTGGGGAACTATTAAAAATGTTGTGTATGCATCAAGACCTCAAAACATACAGGAACTGTGTGAGAGAATCCGACAAGCCTGCCGAGAAATTTCCCCAGAAATACTACGACGAGTTGTACTGAATCACAAAAGACGATTGGAAAAATGTATCCGTCTTCAAGGTGATCTAGTTGAAAAAGATCCTATTTAAAATATTGTTTGTTAAATTGTTGCTATATTTTGTTCTTTAATACTGAATAAAATTTGCGAATCGTTTTCTTGTTTCATGGCACTCTTATTATTGCAATAACAAATTATCATCTTCTGATGGCATAAAAATGGAGAAAAATGTAAAATTACAAATTTTTCAGAGAAATTTGGTATTTGGAGTTCTTGAGTGATTTGTAATAACTTTTCTTAATACTTTTTTTGCTCTATCTTAATCGCTACTATGACCCGACTTGAAACGCTACTTTTTATTTTAATCGTAGTTGGCTAGATTTTGACTTTATAAAAACTCTATTCATATGAAAAGATGCATTGTCGTGGCCTACATAACTGATAAAAATTTTATATTGATTGCTTTCAAAATAAAAAAGTTATTTAGGTGTCCCCATGAAAAGTGAAACACACTGTATATTTATTTTAATTTATTTTGAGTCTACATGAAAAATAAAATAGACTTTATGTATGGTACTCATATGAAAAAACTGACGGTCTTTGATATATTTGGCTTACTATGTTTTTCTAGTAAATTTTTGTTAATTGCAATATCGCAAATTTTGCGGTTAAGACTAAATGTTAGGCAATAATGGTTCTTCAAAGCACCATGTAAGAAACTGACATATATAAGGGATGCCCAGAAAATGTTGTCAAATTTGACGAAGCAAAATATATAAATCTTCCTTAATTCAAATGGAACAGCCTGTATATTATTGATCAGTAAAACGCGGAATAAAATATTCTACAACTTTGCCATAGTATTCCCTATACCTAAGTTCAACATTTTAGGTAAAACGCAGTATTATAGTAAAAAGGAGTAAATTTATGCATTACTTCAAATGCACTCCATAAAAAAAACTTCAAAAATTAAAAATAAAATTAAAAAAACGGTTCCAGTGTTCCCTGTGCACAAAATAATCCAACAAGTTTACAATAAGTTTTATTATCATTAGGTCCTTCTGTATAATATCTTTATCCATTTTGCAGTAGTCCTTTTATTGATGTAGGCATGAAACTCTTCTCATCTTTGCATTACTATTTGTTGTGAAATCGTTTTGAACGCGAATATTTTTGTATGCCATTCAAGTAATTATTATAAACTTAATAAAAACCCAAAAGAATTAAAAGATTGTTTGAAGAAACGATTGTTGGACATCGTTCTTTTCTCAACAAATGCAATTTAACTAAGAAATTTTTTGGCAAAATTAGTTACATATACTGCTAACAAACAATCCCCCAGATTTTAATAATCGACAGTAGTTTCAGCATGATGATGCTCCTAAGTTCAATTGAGTATTCGAATGTGATTAAGTTTTTTAGAGTGTTCCTGTGTACTACTCGACCTTCATCATAAAGGACTATCCTCACACAACTCGCCGACTATAGGCAGACGCGAAGATTTTCAGTGCAAATCGTCACTTTTGCAACTAACAATGTAGTTACAAATTTCTTGTTCTAAAGTTATAAAGAAAATATAATTTTCTTCTAAAAATAAACCTGCCACTGCGATATTTGAAATCGTAAATTACTTTTCTATATGACAAATTTGAAGGACGATATCAACAAAACGACTTTTCTTTTACCTATTTAAAAAAGAAATTAAACATATACAAACAATAAAATTCATATATGTCCATATTATTACACTGCAGTAACTCGCTTTCCTAGCATATAAACTGACCCACCGACTTTTCATTCCTTTCTAGTTAAACGAGCCCAATTAGAGTCCACCACCTCTGGCTAATGCTGACAAGACGTGTACGTAATTAGCAACTGGTCCGTATAACAAGAGAAAGGGGAACATCAGGATACACTGCCCCTCACTTGTTACAACTATCGAAGCACTAATGAGAGATTGAGGCAAAATAAGGCGTAAGGTAGAATGGTATCTTCCTGAAGTTTAAAGATGAACTCTTAAACGTTTCTACACCCTATTGTGGTACGACTCGGATGTGAATAATTTAATATAACTATCTCTAGGCTATCATATAATGGCAAAACTAAAGTCAGTTACATGAAGCCAGTGGTTGATATTTTGTTCTTATGGAACATTAGAATACGATAGGAAGGGATAAACAGTGTGGTTAAGCTAGATGTAATAGGTAAGAAGTGATAGTATGCGGGTATAGACAACAGGTACCCATCGAAAAACGGCGTAATGCAAGGAAATTCTAAATCATGTAAACATCGTAAGCGACAGATAAATATATTTCGTAAAGTTTTATTGTAAAGATCTTGATTTTTTCTGGGGATTATTTTTGACACCATTTTCATATCTTAAATATTTCTCTACAAACCATCTCATCAATGAGTAAGGAGAATTTCCCTTTTTGTCGGCAAACAACACGATGAGGCATGGAGTCCAATAACATGAAACATGTGAAAGAGTATTGAAGATGAACTGAATTGTGGCATTTTCAACTTACCAAAAAAGGCTTGTTTTCGCGAAAAGTTGAAGAACAACTCTAGCAGTTCGTGGTGAACCAAACTATTATACTGTTATAGCAGTACCAAATGGTTAATGCAGAAAAGGTCATAAAGTTTCACCCATATCTTCCGAGGCTCTGCCTTTTGGAAGGATAATCAAAGTCTAGTCAAACTAGTATTGACTGTATGTTAACAATACATGTTGGTAGCAACTACAGGAGGGATCTGGAATAAAAGTTTATCTTTGTAACCTTAAATCATACTTGATAGATGAATAGATGGTAGCATCGGTAAACATGTAGCTGCACATTTTAATAGCTTGTCTACGAAATATTACTCGACTTAAGTAAGGTCAAAATGAATATGTTTAGGTTACTTACAAAATCCGTACGTGAATGGTATGATAAAATAATACAAGCAATAATGTCGTTGTGTGCTTTGTTCTTAAATTAAAATCAAAGCATTACACCTTGGCACCTTTCCGAGTTGTGGAAAGCACTCCAAAGTAGGTCCTATTCATAAGAAAGGCGATATTTCTTCCTTATATATGTAATTATAGACCCATTTATATGTTATCTAATTTCGCAAAATTGTTTGAGCGTTACAAACAAATCTACAATCATGTAAGTTCATTCGTTCCTCCTGATCAACATGGATTTATTGCTAGACGCTTCACTGTCACAAACTTGTGCACTTTTTCACAGTATACTAGTGAAATTTTGGATTGATGCGAGCAAGTTGACGTAATGTACACAGATTTTTCTTGTGCATTCGACACTGTAAATCACACTATTTTTTTACAAAAAGTTGCTATTAGTTACTATTATTTACAATCTTTATCAATGATCTGCTTCTTGGTTTAAGTTGTCCTGTTCTGGCATATGCTGACGACGTAAAATTTGTTTACCTAATGACCACACATTTACAAAGCAACCTCAATAAAATAATTCTGTGGTGTCAGGATAACAAGCTAACTCTAAATTCCTCGAAACGTGCAGTGATACCCAACACTCGTAAAAGTTCGCCACTTGAAACCACGTATTCAATTAATGATTACATTCTTGAAAAAAAGTCGAATATTAAGAATTTGGGTACTATTTTCGATTGTAAACTCACATTTACTGATCATATTGACTCCGTATGTTCTTCTGCCAGCAAATCTTTAGGTTTTATTATGCGTGTTGAAAATACTATACTCTTCATACGTTTTAAGTAAGATGGAATATGCTTCCATAATATGGTATCCCATATACGCTGTCACTGCATGTCTCTTGATAGAATACACAGAAGATTCTTAAAATATTTATCATTCAAACTCGACGTAGTCTATCCTGAGGTTGGTATCTGTCAATATGAATTACTACGACGTAATGAAATGCAATCGTTATCTGCCAGAAGGGATTACCTCTGTTTACCATTTATCCGGAAACTAGCTCATGGTGAGATAGACTGTACAAGTCTACTCTCTAAACTAACTTTTCAAATTCCGAGGCTATCTTCAAGATGCGAGTCCATATTCACTACAACAACATCAAGAACGAATGTTTTGCAACGTTTCCCACTGACAATAATGTGCCGTCTATCTGATCGTCGTCTGGGAGATATTTTTAATTAATTATTGGGTTTACTTTCAAATCAATTTTGTTATTTTTTTAAATTAATTTAATACAATATGTACATTTATAGTTAAATATCACAGATCTTAACCCTATCCAAAATCTATAGTAAGAAGTAAAGCAGAACACGTATGACAAATAAAAATATAGTAATTTGAATCAATTGTACAATGAGATGGTCGATGAATGAAATACTATTCCAATTGATACTTGTCACATTATTAAATAAATTCCGACTGATGTAAGGCGATTATTGACACTAAGGGGTTTCCTACGAAATATTAAAAACTGTTTTCTTGTAATAAACTGTTTAACAAAGTAATATAATTTAGTATCAAAAATTGTCCCTAATTATATAGGTACCCTTTCAATTTGATGTTTTATCTACATACTAAATTTACACGTTACAAAACAAAATCTCGTTTATCTATAAAATATAGGATAGTCTGACAGAGTTAATGACAACGTTTTCCTTTATTAATTACTGAGTTGCTACTGTTAGTAATTTGGCTTGGAATATCTTAAATGTAGTATACGTATTTGTAATTTATAATTACTAGGAGTATATTATTTAAAAAATAATCAGAACTATGTTCTATAGACATTCTTAATGGAGATAACGTCTAGTGCGGAAATATTGTTGCTACAATGAGTTTTGTATTCTTAGTTCTGCAGACGTTTTCAATTATGTAGACAACCACAATACTTTAGTGATAACGATACATCTACATTTAAACTCCAATTCAAGATGTCTCTCTTATCACTATAAGATCTGTTTGTTGCAAATAAAAACAGGATTATCTAGGATCTATCTATTTCAAAACTTCTCGAATCAAGGGCAATAAGGAATTTATTTATTATTGAAGTACAGTGTGTTCCAAGCACTGTGGGTTTGTAAAATAAAAAATCGGTAACATCAACACCATAACATTTATTGAATTATTCGGAATACGTGTTACCCTCCTAGCAACCGTTACCAATTTTTGTTATCTGTACATGAAATACAATACAGAGCACTGTATGATATACTTACTGTAATAACTACATGCTTTGAAAAATAATAAAACAGAGACGAACGAAGAAAATCTTACCGTGTACGTCTCTGTTTAAATTTAAGATTACTCTATTGAACTTTCCGTTTTCTTTGAATAACTTCATGCAAAGAATTGAGAAAATCGAATGCTGATACTTCCGGTCTGGTTTTTCCCATTTGCTTTCAAAAACAGTTCTATAAAACGCATACCTACTTGCTATAGCGACTACATGTACATACATCGATAGAGTACGTATTTCTTGTTTCATTTTTATTCGTTACGATCATTTTTCATGGCATACGATCAGAGGCGCTCGGCTTGGCCAGGCCACAAGCGGTGCACAGCGGTTGACCATCCACTGACGGTCAAAGTCCCAGGTCCAGGTTCAATTAAGATGGTGGCTGTCCGCAGGGATCCACCGTGCGGATATATATTTATCTGAGTATGTGATGGCCTCTGGTCGCATGATCGTCTCTCGTCTATCTGCAACGGAATTACCGGGGCGGATAGCGGCTGTAAAGATTGAGAAGTAGCGTAGATGGATGGAGGGAGTTGGATATACCGGAAAACTGAGCTCGGCGCTATAAACAATAAGCTTTACGATGTCGTCCAAGTCGGAGAGTTATCCCCTGGCTGATTGACGTGTGCTCTAAGGTTCGAACGAAAATTATTGGTCAACGGATTTTCACAGAAACGTCTGCACATCTTGCGATATTAGTGGATTGTATCTTTTTTTATAGTAATGAATTTCAGAGATATACAAGGATCGTTCGATAAATTATTGAGTTAATACAGTTGTTAACAATTGATATAACTATTGCATTTGAAAATTCTTAACTAGATTTCGAAAGACTTAAGAGTTTCCAGTTTGCCCGAGTCTTCATCTAGTTGTGTTTGTTGTCTTTTTGTTTTCAAGATATGGTATTCCTAGTTGTCTTTTCTCGATGAATTCTAAGGTGAGATGTATTTGAAAAGTTTTCCTTAGTTTCTAATTTCTGATTTTATCTCTCTTGGTTATATATTTGACTTGTGTCAAATAACACAATATCTGCCACACTGGCACTTTTTGTCTTCTATTGTCATGTGCCTAGAAGTAAGTACTGCCTATACATTGAGTTAAATACCTTTATTTATATGTTTTATATTTATCTACTTTGTAACAATTTGTTATTTATGGTGCAGTATGATTTCGTTGCTTTTTATGCTTCTTAATTTCAGTTTTTGTGTTACCTTTACAACCAATGTTAGTCCTAGACATTGAAAGCATTTCATTTGCTGTATATTTATTTTTCAGATTGTTATATTTAGTTCCCTTGTTCTCTCTTTTATTACCAAAACTTCTGTTCTATTTTTAATTGTCAATTGTTCGGACCCTCTGTAAATGTTGGGAATCCTGCATTATACTTTTTATTAATTGCTGTGAATTTTTATTAATAATATAGTCCATGCATGTAATAAAGAGAGAGATACAGTACGCATTATCTCAATTGCTCTCTAGTTGAAAATTCCGCTGATGTCAAGTTGTTATTGTCGCAAATAGTTTTGTATGTGCTTTTCGAGCGCCTTTCGTTCTGTATTAAAGCGTGGATAGATGTTTCTTCTCTATTGACTAGTTGTATCTTATATTTCTTTTATAATAAAGGTTCGATGTTGGGCAGTTATTTTATATTTAAATCAACTAGGTGCCTCTTCTACTGTACTGTCTACTATTTTCTGTTGATTGTATATTCTTATATCTTCTTGCTATCTCTACAGTTACCCTATTTTATAAAATGTACCAATCTGTTGCGTTTTGGTTCACCTTCTCAGCTGGGTTATGTATTTTATGCCAGAATCTACATGTCTACATCTACAATATCGCCTGAATAGAGAACTCTCAACATACAAAGTTACAGCAACAGAATAGTTACTCGTAAACTTTTGTAGCAAATATCGTGCGTTTGGTTAGTCTTAGCGGTGTAATGGAAAAGCCCTTGGTTTTTTTTAATGAGGTGGGTGCTTAGTTGCAGTGACTTGATAGTCATATTGCAATAGAACGCCCTAATTTGGCATCATATTGCGATAGAACGGTCTCACTTTTTGCGCCATATTGTGATAGTGCGGCCCTATTGGCTATATTGTAATAGAATGGTTGCTTTCCCGGTATTATGTTGTGCAAATATGCGTTTAGAATATTGGGCGCCACGGTATATGAGCCAATTCCCGCGTGAGCCCACGACAGCGGACGTTACTGGTACCAAAATAGAGAAATTACCCCTGATTAACAAAATGTCGGTCGCAATAGCTCTTAACGTAATAAAGAAAAATATGTACTTACTTTACAAACTTTCTTATAAACTTCTTTCTTTATACTTTCCCATGACGTGCGGTAAATGGAGAATTTAAATATTTTAAAAAGACATAATAACTCACTGGACATAGACTTATACACTAATAAATGAATAAGAATGCCTCAAATAATTTAATAACAAATATATTAAATAAAACGAATTAATATGTATATACAATATTATACGGGACTAAACCTTAATACTAAATGCATCTTTATTAAACTGAAGCAAATACGCGATTAAATGAATTAAGAAAACAACAGAGCTAAATATATTAAAATCTAAGAATGGCAACAACGGCAAACCTTATATTATATAAAAAACAATAGTTAATTTATCTATTTTTACGAGCTCGTATCTATAAAATAAATATATAGTTTTTGGCCAAATACCTTTACGACTTCTTTCTTTGCGTACGCTCGTTGATGCTGTTCCTTCCCGCCGAATGTCCGCTTCATTCGGTGGTTTGTCCTGGGGCTCGGGCGTGTTCTTTCTTGTAATTTCTTGGTTATCAGTATTTTAATTTATTGGCTACGTGCTGGCCCTTCACCAGTAAACACGGCCTTATTATTTTACTGATTATTTGAATAACTATAAAAATCACAAGATCACTAACTGGCCCTAACTTGACAAACTTTAATACCAATTGTAACGCGGACTAGATCCTTCGGCGACAGAGGCCATCTGTTCATTCGTTTTGTGACTGCCAGATACATATGTATATATATAATAATAATTTATTACTATATTAAGCACTAGAATTTGGAAGAAACGGATGGAGAAAACGGATAAAAATGTATAAAAAAAGTTTGAAAATCGAAAGTTTAAGATACTAAATTGTATTACAGCACTTGCACAGTACGATTCCTGTTCGTTAAAGAATAGAAGAGAATTGCCAATAAAAATTTTGTGAGGATGAAATTAGGTATCATGATGGAGGAGATACAGAAAAAAGAGGGTAGTAGTTATTTACATTTTAAAATGGGAGTTTTATTTACTAAAATGACTCAAATATACTGCAATAAGATGTAAGGTATAATTTTTATACATAGTGTAGTAGCAGTATAAAAATTAACTCGAAACGGAGCCTGCCTAAACTTTCGCATTTTGCCCGCTACTACTGGCACAAATAATGGAGAATGAATTTTCCTACAAAGTCGATTAGCGAATAGTATCCTACTTTTATTCGCTTAGGACTTACTTTAGTAGTTAGTTCTAGTTTTCTAATGCAGTTGTTTTTTTTGTTTCCATAAAAATACTACTTTTTTCAGTTTTTTTATATTCTTTATATCTGTTTTGCGCATGACTAGGTTGCTAAACTGTTTAGCGCATCATTTATTACATCTTTTTCCGTATCTAATTCCATTTGCAGGTAATTTAACCACCGTAGGTTATATTAATCAATTTATTCTAGAATATACAATAATTGAAAATGCATACTTGCGTATTTTAGAAAAAATATGAAAAATAGACCAAAGTAACGTACGAATATGTGTACGAATACACTAATAGAAGAATAATTGGGCTTATATAGTACTTTGTTTATTTAGAAAGAAATCGTACGCTAGAATAATAATCATTTTGTTAGATTATATGTATATATTTTTTTTAAATTTTATAGTAAAAATATTTTAAAAAATGTCTTTACAAATTTTCAATATTTCAAATCTTAAAGTTATCACTATCCTTTATCTGTAATTGTAGGAATATTCAATTTATTTGATAATCACCTACACTCGGGCCTACACTTCAACAGATCATCGTCCAGTACTAAAAGTTGAAAAGAACTTGTATAGTAAGGCTATTGTTTAATATTTATAAAGCATTCTCGTTGAGATATTGAAAATTCAAAATCAATTAATATCTATAAACCGACTTGATTGCACATTAACTTTGATTAATAACGAAGAAGGCGAAATGGAGAATACGGCGGAATTGTTCGATTCCGATCAATCGTATCGTATATAAGCTCCTGCCGTAGACTTTCGTGACGGTATGCGTACCGAATATAATGAATTGTTTAAAATCCCAACTTCAATATAATCCCGACAACCCTCGCTGCCCGATTGTGTGTGTGTGTGTGTATAGTGTCTTCTATCTATAACATTTCCATCTCTTTCTAGCACGCATTAAGATCTGGATTGAGGCACTCTCCACTTCATTCGGTCTACCATCAGTTATATTGCTTTCGCGTATATAGCCCAGCTGGCCAGCCAGGCTTCGGTATTTTCAATATGCTTATATTCGCTTATAACGTAATGTGCAATATAGCTTTGCGTTGCGGGGGCATTTCCCGAAGGAACGGCAGCATCGAGCTAGCTATGCTATCTTGGTTCTTATTAATATATATATATATATATATATAGGCTATATATGTACATTGTGGTGCGGTCGCAATTTGTTGACCTCCTCCCTCGTACAATTAAACACGACTTTATAGAAAAGATGGGAGTGGATTTTTCTCGTAGTTATTCAATTTAGTGATTAATGGAAAAAGATCTTTTGCTTTTTTTTCTTGCATGATTTCTTCTTTTTTTTAAATATTCTTCGCGTTGTTCAGCAGTTTCCTTTAAGTCAGCTATAAATGAATCTTACTTTCTGACACAAATTATAATAAAAAACAAACTGATATCGTTAGACTATATCGAAAATCACACTTAAAAATTAATGATATGCACGAGTAGTAGAAAAGCGGGCACACCTACTATTTAGGCTTTTATAATTCACACAAAAAATTTGCAATTATTTTAAACTAAGCTTTTAAAAGCATCGAGACTTATTATGTTTACATTGAATTTGTCTGGAAATGGTAATGCGTCGCAGATTTCTCTCTCGCTAAGTGAAACGTTTCTGTGATGTAGTACGGCTGTTGTCTCTGATAATAGACGAAATACTTTCCTTTTAAGGTTTTTATATTTACTACAGTAATAGCAGCCATTTCTCTTGTATTGCATCTGAATTAAAAAAAATATATATTTTCCGTACATCTTGAAAATTAATCATAAATTTGTTCAAACACAATCATTCTACTGTTTAAAAAACATTACGAAATATAGGCTGCTGAATAATACCATGCGAATATTGTTTCGATACGTAACTCTTATATATTATACGTTTCTTTATTATTCTGAAGAAAACCTATAGACTTCCTTAATTATTTTATCTTTATTGAGGTACATCTCTCATTCATTTGTGATGTTACATTACTTAGTTACACTACAGCTTAAAAAAACCTTACTTGTCACTAGACTCGTTGGTGCGGTACTGACCACATGCACAAAACATGTGCCAATCACACATACATATATTTTCCAAAAGTGGTTGCAAAAATAAATAAATAAACCTACAAACTGAACGATATAATAAACTTATCGATATCTCGACATGTGCGTTTTTGTGCACCTTTAGCACACCGTACCATGATGGCACCTGTTACAACATCGATGCCTGGTTGCAATTACATATATCACCCTGCCAACACTGGAAGCAGTCTGTCGTACTTTATGATGACAATAGAACCAAAGTTTATGTTAGCAGTATTTTGTTGACATCGGAATTTTTGCTGAAACTAACTGATATAGTCATGGCCGCTGTCAGCACAGCCAGGGCCGGTGCAAAATAATACAGCGGGTCCATTCCCACTCAATATTTGATGTGTTTTAAATGATTTTTTATTTACACGTATTTGTTCAACAAACTTTTTGACTGTATACATTTTTTTATCAACACTTATTTTAATCGCCCCTCCTCCTATCCCTCTGCCCTCCCCTGACAGCGGGCCTGGATATAGTATCTGGACTATCGCTTTCAGAATACAAAGTTGCCGTCGTAGTTTACATACATCTAGATAATTTTGTGGTAGTTCTCGTATATTAGGAACAGTTAATGTGGTGTAAGGACGTCCCATGACGAAATTAACTGGAATTAATGGTTCTACATAGGTCGTTCAGATCCGCAATTAAAGGTATTCAGGTTCGGGAATTTAATACTGCTTCTACTTGTGTTAGTATTGTCTGAAATTTTGCATAGGTAAAAACCGTGTTTAACATCACTCTGTTTAAATGAAATTTGAGACTTTTTACACCTGCTTCCCGGAGTATTCACACTATTAGAAGCAAAGTCTAGACTAGCACCACTAAAGCAAGTAATATTACCAAAACTTAAACTTCGTGCACTAGTAGCACAGACTTAAGAATAAATTTTGCTAGTGAAACTATTGGTGTGATTCACAGATAGCATTATGTTAGATCAAAGCAAAACAGAAGAAGTAGAAACCTTATGTTGCAAATCGTGTTGCTGAGATTCAGAGATTAACTATTTTAAAATCTTGAGCATATATTAACTTGCAGGCCAATTCAACAAATTTAACTTTGCGTGGGTTTCATAAGACGATATGGCGGCAAAAGTCACAGTGGCTGATTGGAAATTAACATTACCGTTGGTGGCGCCACAATCGATGCCAAAATGGCGTCGAATGGAGGTATACCTGTTGTATAGTTTTGTATAGTGTCATAGAACGTTTCATACATTCGCCAGTTTAATTTTATGTTGACTTGAATTTCTTCATAAAGAAACGGTTTTTTTAAGATTTACTTCATCTGCCTACTCAAATATGTAAGAAGCCAAAGGGAAAATCTGTTATAAACCGCTATGTTTACGGTTGTCACACGAAAAAAGGTAGAAATAATTCTCTAAGCTTCACCCGCTTTTCAAAAGAATGAAGTAGTTTAGTGTATATAACAAATAAATTGGGAACTCTGGAAAAAGTGGACAGGAAAAAAGTATGGAAATTGAAGTTGATGATGAGAAAACCAGCAACCCAATATATTCGTGTTTGTTCCTTACATTTTCAGAAAAGTTATTACATATTGCCAGGTAAAAATGTAGTGCCTTTTTGTAGTTATATGCTGTATTTAATAGTTTATTATAATCATAACGTGTACGGGGACTTCTTGTCCACTGACTTGGATTTCCAGAGGTTCTGATTCTATCCCAATGTATACTATATTTATTAATTATTGTTATGTTTATTAATGTGTTCTATATTTATATAAAATCCATTAAGAATAATAATAAATCAATTTAACTACGAACGTTGTTATGTTATTATAATCTATTATAAGGTACAAGTAGCTTATATTCACACAAAATTGAAGGTTAGATAAAATGCCAATCATTTTACTTATACATCTTGTATATTGTTTAAAATACTTATTTTACTAAAAACTGATGTTTGTATTGTGTTTATAAAGACAAATCTGCCATTAAACAGTACCGAAAGTATTAAATACCGACGAAAAGATAAAGGCCACATAATTAAACCCAATACACAATAAAACCAGAAATACTATACCTCCAACGCTAGTTGTAAAATTACCGCATAGTGACGTATCAGCTAATGTAAATTACCAATATCAGACTCGTATTTTTGTGCGGATGATATATATCTAAAGATTTAGACTGGAGCAATCTACAATAACAAACTCAATTAACGATTTTTCTATTCAAAGGTTGTCAGACCTGACTCGTCTTAAACGAGTAACAACTTGTGGCATTATATTCATGTTGTTCTAGATCATCAAATTATATTTACCAGTGGTCCTTTAATACTGTCAGAACTAGAAGTGGCTATGACTAAACTAATTTAGATAATACAAAGGGCAGCATTTGCATAATAAATATGTAAATTATCTAAGGGGCAATGTTTAGAGCCTAAGAACAAACTTATGACATTATTACTGTTTTTAGATTCAGATGTTCTTCATGTCGGTGGTAGACTTAAATATTCACAATTTTCACATGACAAAAAACACCCTACCATATTATCTAACCAGAATCATATGCACACTGCACCTAGATGACTTTTATATAGAATGCGTGAAACATTTTGGCCGGTAGATGGTATGAATGTAACAAAGAAGATTATTAGAGGATGTGTTACCTACTCAAAATTTAATACTAAATCAGTAATGCCTGTTATCGGGCAGTTACCTCACAAAACAAGCCTGGTCATGTGTTCTTTCCAGATTACTGGAATAAATTACGTAGGACCGTATTCGATTAAGGACAGAATAGGAAAAAGAACTAAAATCACGAAATCATTTCGGTGAATTTCTTATTAATTATTATTCTTAAATTTAGCACATTGTGAGTAGATTTTCATTGGAACCGCTTCATCCACGAGAGTTTCAATTGTCACAGCTCTGGTATAATCAAGTTTACGATTATAACTATGGGTAATAATAATCCTAACAGATCATGCAACTGTGCTGTAGCTGTTAATATAGTGCACTTTGTTACACTGGATTTAAGTTTAACGTTTATAGACGAAGAAAACGTGTTCCTTGATGAGTTCCAACATGCACCTAAAACTTTGTAATCTTTGTCTAAGATATTTAACAAATCGGCATTATTAGCTTATAAATCTAATAATTCTGGTACGGTACTGTAAAGCTTGTGTAAATGAAAGCGTGCGTATATGGTCTGAGCCCAAGACATAGGATATCCTTAAACCTGGGAGAGCATGCAACGGTCTTCCAGGCAGAAGTATTCGCTATTGCAGCCTGCGCAGAACTGACTGCAAAGGAGGCTGCACTAAGAGGAAAATAAACATAATGACTGATAGTCAGGCCGCTGTCAAGGCAGTTATGAATCCTCTTACTAGATCAAAACTGGTTAAAGACTGTAAACAGCACCTCAATAGATTGGCACAAGACAATAAGGTATCTTTGATGTGGGTGCCTGGACATGAGGATATTAGAGGCAATATAATAGCCGATGAACTAGCCAAGGAGGGTTCTAGGAAACACTTCATAGGACCAGAACCCGTATGTGGAATCACAAGGGATTCTACTAGAAGGGCGATTTGGTCTTGGTTAGATAAGGAAAGAGTAAGGAAATGGAGGTCGACTGAGGGTCAACTCCATGTTAAAGCGCTAATAGGGGACGGGGACGTTAAGTTCTGTGAAAGCCTAATTAGACGCAATAAAAAACAAGTTAAGACCATTATTGGGTTGATAACTGGACACTGTCCCTTAAGGAAGCATCTATGCAACACGGGTCGAGTGAGCGAGCCCTGGTGCAGGAGATGCGAGTTACAGGAGGAAACAAGTTTACATGTAATCTGCACATGTGAGGAATTGAAGGTACTCAGGCAGAAACATTTCAGAAAAGATCTACTGGAGCCTTCGAGGGTACTCAAGTCTCCAGTGGGCAAGTTACTGGACTTTGTAGAGGACAATAAACTTCTCAACTGAGGGCTCCAATAGGGATGGTACAAAAAGCACCCAGCTCAAGTGCCTGGACAATAGGTGTCCAACCCTAACTGAATGAATGAATGAATGAAAGCGTGCGTACTCCAAAGGGTTACTGATAAATATTGCATTTAATTTGTATAAGTTCATTACATCCCATAATCAAATCATCACCGTAAAAATCTTCCCTATTTACTCAGGATTCACAAGGCTATTGGTTTTCATTATCGGGTGCTATTTTAGTAAAACTGCTAAAAGTGGTGCTGAAGTTGTGCCAAAAGTTACGGTATTTAGTTCGTATACAGCTATCAGTTCGCTTGTACATTTTCGCTATAATATTCTTTGATACCGTCGTTAATCTGGATGTACCCAGATTTGTCCATACATGTTAGAAATGTCAGCAGTTACAAAATATGAATATGTTCTAAATCGATCAATAATAGCAAATATATCATCTTTCAAGGTTGACCCAACATATTACAAATCATTAAATGATACTCTCTTAGAATTTTTGAAAGACCTATCGAAAACGACTCTGAATTCGCATGATTGCTTTATGACATTAGTGATGAGCTTCTCCATGTGATGTAAAGCGATATATTGTTTCATGAATTGTATAACTTACAAAATGTCACAATACTGATGTTTCTCGTCATCTACGGTTTTTGTTTTTTAGATATCTTCCATATAGATACATCGTCTGGTTCGGAGGATCAATGTTTCGATACGTAGCTCTTATGTATGTTTCTTTATTATTCTGAAGAAAACCCACACACTTTCTTAATGTTACTTCATATTTTTCGAGAATACTTCTCTCATTCACTTATGACATTACATAAACGCTACTAGTCACTAGACTCCCTGGTTGAACAAATGGGGCTAATTAGAAAAATAAATGAAATCTCGTTGTTGCTGTTTTAGTTCATTGGTAGTATAAAAAAATAGATTTAAATAATTATGTAAGCGTAAAATAAAGCCTACTTAAAAGTCAGTTCTCCTACCAAAACTATCTTTGACAAATATTCTTTCAGGCTTCTTTCTCAGAATGCAACTGTGTAAAACCATTTCTTCTAAATGACGGTATAAAACGACAGTAGCAAACTGTACCACTTTTGATAAAATAGAAAAGTTTTTTCTTTCTTTATAGATAGAACGAAGTATTTATTGAAAGTAACATATACATACATACATAAAGAAGGCCGCTACCATGTTTCATTATGAGGATATAATCGTTTTAAATATGGTAAGTTCAGAGCGCGCTGAAAAATAGTTTAATGTGTTTAATTATGACAGATTTAAAAATGCGAATTCTACAGTACAATATTTGTAAAGATGTATTTGAACTTATTGCCAAACTTCAACTACGATCTCTCAAAAAAGACAACAGCGTATACCACACGTTACAGCTATCGAGCAAAGCAAATGCGATGCCAAATGCTGCAGGAAGCGCTCTCTTCAATTAGGTACATTTGGCTGCTCCGCTAACGATAATCGCTCGACATTCTGAAACGTTAATGGCGCATAATAAAAATCCTAATGCAGTCGCAGGCGCGGGTTGAAACGGGACGGGAGTGACTGGACTGAGTGTCTGCTGATGTCCGCTAATGGATTCTGCCGGTCTATACATGCTATCTAGTGTCTATTCGGTTGAAATGCATATACATATATATACATGTATGTCTCATGGCTGTATATAAAAATTTATATAGGACAACGCGTAGCAGGTACATTACTTTGAATAATAATAGATTACTTGATGATATTTGAAGAAATTGCAATAGTTGGCGTATGCACTAAAAACTTCACAGTATCGAAATTCACGTATTTTTCCCTATCGGTGCCGGTGGTTCTGGGATGCTGACGATTTTCGAAAAATTATAAAACTTTCGTAACATAGAACCGATGCAGTAGATGTCGATATACATATGTACATTTAAGTATTACCTCATGTTTCTATTCCTCTTCACTATTGACGTCTAGTATAATAATACGATTATTAACATAGAGAAATACAAATAAATTGTAAATGCACATTGCCATAAACAGCAAATTCCACTTTACCTGTAATACCATACAGTAATACACAATACAATACTCAATTCAATTCAAAAGTATATTTATTGAAGATTAATGTCTAGTACAAATGTATTTACAACGGTAATGTCTAAGCTTAATCTTATCTATTATTGCATATAGATAATATTATGATTTATTTTAAGTGAATATGTACTATGGCGTAAGTTATAGAGAGATGTCTTTATACAGTCTTTATACAAACCGCCGCGGCAGAAAACCTGCTTTTAATTTTTATTTTTAAGTGTTTATCCCAGCCTAATTATCGCGATCACAATTAATGTCACTATCACTGAGTTCCGCTACACTTAGGTAGTCGTGGTGCCGCCTATTGTTGCGCTGGGGAGTCGTCTCTGGGGTATCTGTACATCCGTTGGTAGGACGGAATGGTGATGTTCCTGACAAGAGGGTTGTAGCTCGTTGCTGCCTTTGTGAAAAATGTATTCGCTATTTTACGAGCGAATTTCTTTATTGGTGCAATGGATGCTCGCTGATGTAAGATTCTGTTTCGGTGTATAGCGATCTGTCCCTAGTGCTAATCGCAGGCATTTATTGTGGGTAACTTACAGCCTATTCCAGTGACAGCTGGCCATGTTGACCCAGGCGGGGAATTTGTGCAGCATTGCGGATCTGATGATAGTAGTGTATATTTTGAGGGAATGTCAGCGTGCGGAGTTTTTAGCACAGGATATAGTTTCCCGATGTTGGTAAATGCTTTGGCAACGCTCGCTTCAGTATTCATTCTGAAGGTTTGATTGATTGTCCGCGTATTCTTATTATGGACTTCGGAGTGTTGTTATCCGTCCTTTTGGTTGTTACTACTAATTCAGATTTAATCGAGTTAATTGCGATTCTCCATTTTGTTAAGTATTGAGTGATGCTTGGGATGTGATGGGATAGCTTCTGTATGGACGTTTCGGGATGATAAGATTTAACGTAGATTAGGATATCGTCAGCGTAGATTGATTAGGATATGCTTGGGTGGGACGGGAAGTCTTGAAGGTAAGCGTTGTAGAAGGCTGGTCCGAGGCACGATCCCTGTGGGACTCCCGCACTTGCTTCTTTGATGTTGAAGATGCAATTCCTAATCATGGTTGGGAAGGTCCTTCCGGTTAGGTAACTCTGGAGCGGTTTTATTATCGTCTCGGACATTCCCGAAATGAAAAATCTGTGTAATAGCGCTTCGTGCCAAACGTTATCGAAGGCTTTTTCCATGTCCAGTGCCATGATAGCGGTGTAGTGCTTTCTATTAAATGCTTCCTTGGACTTTTTTTCCTGGGAACTGCGAAGCTGTCAGGGATGAGTATGGCGAACTCTTTCAGTACGGTATATCAAAAATGGAGAAAAGGTATCAAGAAAATTGAAATATTTCCATGCTTGTCGACTACTGTTGCGTTCTTCTTAAAGATACTCTATAGAAACAACTTACTGTGTCCGTTATTAACTTTGTAATAGCGTGAGCTGCGCTAGTTTCTGCTCTAAATCCTAGCTGATGGTTTGCCAGAGTTGAATGTTGTTCATAGTGATCGTTTATTTTCAAATGGCACTGATTTGTTCAGTCTGAACGTGTTTTTATCGGCATATTTTTAAAGCAGAGCTTATTAATGACAGCATTCGTGAGTGTAAACATAATTACAGAAGTCTTAACGCAAGTTTTAAACATTAACTAATTTAAATAATGAAAGAAGTTTTGTTGAATCTTCATTCATGAACCTTTTCCAATAAACTCTACCACCTCCATATTTCAAAAAGTAATTAGATAATTTACAAACGATTCGTGCATGCATATTTCTGCTGACTACTTTACAATTCGAAACTCAGACTAGTCAATTTGCATTTACGCTTTAACCTGACAAATTCTAAACATTTAATTCAATTTGCATTCTCCAAATTTTTCATTCGACTACCCCGGATAATAGCCAAATTGTATGTAAAATAAAATCGACGAAATCTTACTATTTTTGGTATGCTAAAACCGAAAAACTTATCTTTTAATATTAGTTCAAACTTTAGAGATACGTGATGTCATGCGTCTCTATACTGTACATCAAATTTTCTTGATAGCTTGTACATCAAGTTTTCTTGATATCTTGTACGCTTAAAGCTGGATTCGCAAAAAGAGGAAAAATATCGCAAAAATAACCCTAATTGTCCCTTTCTTTGCAGACGGAGTCTTAACGACAGAAGATATCCAGAAACTTTTAAGACTTTTTGTAGAGTATGAAATCTTCTCCAAAAAAGTCTGGGAGAGCACTATTTTAACTGTTATGGTTTTTAAGTTATCGAATTAATTTTGTTCGTGATTAAGTGGAGCCCCGACCATGAACAGTCCCTGTATACGAACTAATGACAAACGCCACTATCACGAATACTATAGAATTAAATAGACTCCAAAAAGACTTTGTTGTCATCACTGCACATCAAATTGAAGCATGAAAAACTTCGTTAAGGCACTAAATAGTAAGTTCCTGCTTCAGAAATTCTCGCGGCTAAGTGAAGCAAGAATTAAAGAATGTATTTTTGTTGAGACACAAATTCGAAATTTTCTGAAAGACGAACATTTTGACAGCACCCTAATAGACATTGAAAAAAATGCTACGAATGACTTTCGCCTCGTGGTCACTAATTGCTTGGGAAATATAAAAATCTGACAATTACACTACTCTTATTGAAAATATGCCGTTATGGTATCAAAAAATGGTTTGCAATATGTATCTAAAAATCCATTGCCTACATTGGGTTCTTCTTAAACATACTGTAGAAACAACCTACAAAACAATAGCGAAAAGACAGCGCATTTAGTGACTGTATAAGTGTAAAGGTATCTATTTTTAATTTCCTTGTTGAAAACAAAATAAACAAAACTTCTTGAAAACCAACCAAGTTTTAAGTTTTTTTTTTTTTGTATTCAGCACTCAAAAATTAACAAGTAAATGCATTTTTCAAACAAGACACAACAAATAAAGTAATATTTGTTATTAGCAGATCTGTTATTAGTAGATCTTTTCTGTCAGAAGGTTGCTACATGTAAATAATTTATGTTAATTCTATATTTACCTGTAGGCATTAACTATAAATTAATACATAGTGTCTGGAGATAGATTTTTAACAGAAACATATCCAATATATATTATTAGACTAATCAATATTTTTAAACATAATAAATTTTCTACTTTAAAGACACGTTAACCAGACAATCGGAATGTCGCACTGGCCCAGTAATTATTGAAAAATGACATATACGGTATTAAAAGAGTGCTATTAGAAGATATTTGATACAGTAAAGACTGTATACAACTCTAAAGAAGATCTAGCACACATTTTTGAAAATAGAGTTTACAATCAAACTTCCCTCTATTGCGATCACTTAGTGTTGACTATAAATAATGTAAATATAAGTTTGTTATAAATGGTTGTAATATGTTTGAAGGAAAAGTATTTTACCCGTTATTTATCACCACAAATAAAATTTGGATTCACCATTAGATACAGAAAAACACCCAATCCAAACAGTAATGATCCAGTAATTCTCCCTGCCCAAAAAAAGCAATTAATTTCCCGTCGGCAAGTATTACCTTTGCCATGTAACGAGTAGTTTTACGAGTAATCCAAAATTCCAAAACAATTAGGCAGTTGTTGCCGTTGTTCAAAATAATTTGTTGACAAGTATATAAAAATTGTTTCCTGTCCACGAAAATTTATTTTCAATCAGGCCAGATATAATTTACACGATCTTATAGATTGTAAAAGATCTATATGTAGTCGCTAAGTCACAGCAATTATTCAATAAATTTTGTTTTCCTCAACATTTGCTACTTACATTGATACAACATTAAACCCGGGCTTAGTATAGCTGTATTGCTTTTCTGTTGTTGTTGTTGTGTTGTTGTTACTGCATTTCTGACCACTAATTAAAGTCGGAATTTATAGCCCCGCTATACGACATCAACGAGAGCAAGCGAGGAGCCTTCGAATCGAGATAGCATGGGTACAGTACAGCAACGGCAGTGGCCCGTGTAAACGCACACCTATATAATGCCGGTTTCGTTCGAAGAGGGGAGCCGGCTATTTGCTTCCCGATGCTGTCGTACCCCACGCCCGAGCCTGCGGTGCTGGCGGCGGCAGTGCTAGCTAGCGGCATCGGTGTAGATTTAGGCGAGATAAAGTAAATTGGATTTTTCATTTCAGGCTCTCGTTCTAACCAGACTAGTGTCCGGGAGTGTGTGCATGTAAAGCTCGTAAGACTTAAACTAAATGAACTTTCTTATAGTAGTTGTTCGCCGCCTTCTCTCGTCCGCTTAGAAAATTTCATTTGGACGTTGTAAAAGTTACGTAGTCGTAGTGGTAGTTTCGAATTTGTCGCTACAACGACCTCTAACTGACACATACACGTCGGTAATTCTACATCCCTCAACCCTATTGAACACTGTGCCAGTACTTTTCGTTGACTTTGAACACAGCTTTCCAAAACCGATGTTTTCTTCTTTAATCAAACTGAAAAGATTACCTTTAGCCTACAAGCCTACAAAGATTTTCAGACACAATATATTTTGTTGAATGAAATAAATAGTACTTGCTTATTGTATTTATTTAAATTGTATCTTCAGACTAGTTTCGCCTAATTATAGGCTTCTTCAGTGGAATTGTCTATGATGAAGGTTTCAATGAAATTTCAGTACAGTTGTTCGAAAATTGCATGTCGAAATTGTTTAAATTGTTTAAAATTTATGAAATGACGTGTAAGTAAATTGCAGGTTTACATTGGAAAAACAACATGAAATTATTGAAATTAGTTGGATGATACTAGATTTAAGTTAATTTGTTAAAATTTTACACGTGGACATTTATAAAAACGAATGACAAAACATATTAAAATGCAATTGAAACTGTACGTACAAGGAATGACAATTCCACTGAAGAAGCCTATAATTAGGCGAAACTAGTCTGGAAGATACAATTTAAATAAATACAATAAGGAAGTACTATTTATTTCATTCAACATTCATATACCTTATTATGGAGAAAGATCTGCAACAATATATTTTGTTTAACTCGAATCAAATTATTAAAGGAGATAAATCTTATTGGTAATTGAATACCCGACATACATTTTTTGACTGATATGCAAATAATATATACGTTAATAGTTTGTATCCCTGTATAAGCACGTCTGTATTACCAAACAATTGGAATATCAAAATATGAAAAAAAAAACTGTTGTCCTAATTATTTAAATGTAAAGAAACAGTAACCAATGATCGGTTAGCAGATTAAGCAGCTTTGCCCATGAATAGCACATTTAATTTTTTCATTGTAGACCGTCCACTTTTGTTGTTAATTTACAATAAATCTGACCTAAATATTTACAAATGTTACAGTTTCCATTACAAGAACTGCGTAAAACAAAATTCTCCATTAGTATTTTGCATGCGAATTTATAAATTTCTTTGTGTGTATACTGAACTTTGATTTTTTTTATATGTGTTTTTTAATAAATAAATTCGTTGTAGAATAAATACTTATTTCTTTTACGCAGTAGTATATACCCTGCAAAAACGTTTTCTGTTATTATTTTCTCATGGGTTATATGCTGTAAATGCTGATATGGCTTTTAAAAAGTAAAAAACCATTTTGGTTCACCTGTTATTATATAATATATACAATTCCCTGGTATTATTACAGCGTGTGCGTAAAAAGAAAATCAGAGGCGTATTCAACGTAGCATTTACTTATTCACCCTATACTCGAAATTTCCAACCACTGCCGCCTCCCATAAAAACGCAAAACGTTCTTTATTACAGCTTTTATGTACAACCCTCCGCAGTCAAATTTAATTTATTTTCGCATAAAAATCGAGCCAGCATCGCGGAGGATCTCGGCATCATTGTAGCCAACCGTAAAAAATTACTTACGCGCCTTCTGTATCTAATATGCAATCATTCCTGTTTCGGCATCAGCAATTCACGTATCTCACTCCGCTTTTGCTAATTTGTAATTCTTATGACACTCATTCCTAATGTTAATGGCATCTGTATTATATTATATAATGCAGTATACCATGTGTTAAGCTGAGAGCTGAGTACTTAAACAGACGCTGTCACAAACATATGTATTGATATACATACATATTATGCGTTTTAACTTTAAGTAATATCAGTAATATATAATCATATATCATATATATAACATATAATTATTACACTATAATAGTATGATTTATACCTGAATACTATAAATGCACCAATTGCTATACTTTCAGTTAAGCCCTTCGATAAAGACAAAGTTTGATTTGTCAAACTACAAATGCTATTTTTTGCTGTAATACATTCTCTTGCATTAAATTGGTATACTGTTTCACTTACATCTTCGTTTGCTGCACGTACGAAACAGCTATACGAGGCGGAATTATAAATCAAGCAATGGAAGACAAATTTGAAGAAGCATTATTAAAAAATAAAATTGGAAAAAGTCAGCTAAACTAATTTGAGCGCATTGCCGCCATGAAGAGCAAAGAAAGAAAACGACGTTGCCACGCTTAAAACATTAACTAGAATAAAACTTGTAGACGACACCCGACAATTAGCACGCAGTAGGTAGTCGTGGTGGTAGGCATCTATACATATTTTAGAACTCGTAAATTTTGGATTAGCTATTACAATGCCTTAAAAAGTCTGAGATTTAAGTATATTTACAATCACACTAAATGAAAATTATGTTAAACAATAGAGTTTTTAATTCGGTAACGCAATCTATGGTCACACTGTATATGTTATACGGATCATCCTAACACATACATTAAGCAAGACAGGAATACAGACGAGACAGTGTAAGCCTACAGTATTCCCTTAATTACTGCACAACGTTGAATGTGGCTGTCGGGCCCGTAATACGTCAGGTCTTCCTCCGTGTATATGTGTCTGTGTGTGTTTCTGGTCTGGCATTTAATTAGCTAATTAGTGTAATTAGTTAAACTTAATTTCATACATGCGAACAGACAAGAATTCACAGTGGTAGGGTTTGCTGTATACGCTACTAAGCTATATCCCTCACACAGCTCCTGTGCTAAGGCCTCAGCTTCTACATTCTACATCGTAACGGATATTATACCATAACGGGGTGAAGAGGGATTGATTTAATGAGATACGAATTATACCTACAACAAACCGTATGTATATATAGATATATGTACCCTCATACTCCCGTCTCTTCTTCGGAAGAAGGCCGCTTTACCGACGCGACGTTACTCCATACCACGCCACCATTCGAAATTGTTTAATTAAATTAAACCTGCAATGCCTCTCTCTCTCTTTTATATACACTTACACATATACACACGCACACGAACACATGAACATTTTAATATCATCATCCATCGGATTCGTGTGGCCGCTTGTAAAATTTTAATTAAAATGCGCGCGCCATAAAACCAATTAGGGAATGAGGGGGTGAGACAATGGGACGAAAGTGGAAGCGAGAGATGGTTGTGTATCGTGTATTATACGACGATGTCATTGTTTTCGTTATTTTGGTCCCTCTCGTGGATCAGAGTGAAGGTTTCGTTCATCGAAGCGCGAATACTCTGAAAAATCACACGTTTCATCTTAATATCATAATATCTAATAATTTATTAATATTTTCTAAGAATCAACTCCTCGTAACATTAGCGAAGCGAAATGAATATTGCAGAACTTTCCCACCGATAATCTCTCAGACATATTTGATCGGGTTGAAATCTTGTGAATCAGAGGCTAAAGAAACATCCAGATGTGTCGGTGTTCGATAAAGGTTCGTAGTATACGTAACGCGTGTGGTAGCCCGTTTGATATTAGTAGATATAGACTCCGAATGTAGTCAAGTAGTAGTGGATGTAGCACTTCATTGTCTGCTGCTCCTCGCGTACCATATATTACGTGTTCAGTTTTCATATACACTACCATTTCATACCATGATGTTCTGTTGTGGATGGTAATGACGTGATTGTATGCAGTCTTTGCACGCAAAAGTAAATCCTGATTTTCGTAGTAAAACCAACTTCGCTGTAACTGTCAAGGACCTGACTAAAAAATCCGGGTGTAATATTAATATATGCACCCAGCGCACTAATTTCCTCTGAAAGGTATTGTGGTGTTGCGTTATATTAAATTTAACACTTTGCTCGGAACAATAACTTTATTAGACTTACTTGATAACTGTTTATAACCTTATAATAATCTATCTTATTCAACTGACGTTCACTGTCTGTCTGTCTGTCTGTGTGTTTTGTGTGCGTGTGTGTGTGTATGTACTGTGTTGTCGGTATTACAGGTTTCTATAGATACTACATTCCTCCTTGACTTAATTCTGTTGTGGATGTTGTGAGAATTGTGTGTTGTCTATATGTAGAATGTAATCTTTTAAATATGCAGGTTGTTTCTTTGCTCTCTCAGGTTTGGTGAGATGTTCCATCCGTGGAGTCTGATCGATTTCTTCTGGGTTTCTTGCGTCGTCTTGTGAATCTGCCATATCGTCTTCTGGGTTTGTTTCGTCTATGATTGGCTGTGCAGATGATGTGTTTCGGCTGATGCCTTGAGGATTGGCTACATTGGAATGGCCGGTAAGGGTGGGGTGTTCATGGAATGTTTTGAAAAAGGACTGGTTTCGAATGATTGTTTTATATTTGTTTTTTGCTATTATTTGTGTTCCTTTTATATCTGTGATGGT
This sequence comes from Holotrichia oblita, assembly GCA_023690525.1. NCBI lineage: Eukaryota > Metazoa > Arthropoda > Insecta > Coleoptera > Scarabaeidae > Holotrichia > Holotrichia oblita. The sequence continues at coordinate 77,150,540 of CM043018.1, forward strand.
ATATGGTTCAGGATCGTAATCAGGTGTCAATGCGTTTCGTTTCTTTTGTTTGCATAGTACCTTTTCGCCTATAGTAAAATGTTTCCTATTAGTTTTTATTCTTTCGTTGGCGTTTTCATTATTTTTCTTTCTTCTTTCTTCTCCTGGCTGTCCCTTGTTATCTGTTTCTTGTGTTGGTAAGTAGTTCCTCATTTTTCTTCCGAACAACAATTCGTAAGGGGACTTGGTTGTGGTAGAGTGGGGAGTGCTTCTAAAGTTTAGCAGAAACTCGTTGAGTTGACTATCAAATTTCGAGGATTCTAAATTGGCGCATATTAATGATCTCTTAACTGTCTTCACAAATCTTTCGACCATCCCATTTGCTTGCGGCCAGTATGGCGTGACTTTGTGGTGTCGGATTCCATAGTGTTTTAAAAATGTTGTAAATTCTTGGCTATTGAACGGAGGTCCGTTGTCTGATTTTAATTGTTCTGGTATGCCAAACGTGGTAAATGTTTTTTCTAGGATCGTTTTTAAATTATGGAAGTTGGTTGAAGGTGTTATATCTACTATAGGATAGCGAGAATATTCATCTATCAATAAGAATATATATTTGCCATTTGGAAATGGACCGGCGTAATCGACGTCTACGTATTTGAACGGTTCGGTACATCTACTTTGTGTTATTATTGGTGCTCGATTTATGATGGATGACGTTGCTTGGCAAGCTAAGCATGATTTGATCTTCTCCTCAGTTAGGCCGTCTAAGTTAGGGAACCATACCTTTGATCTTAATAGATTCTTGGTTTTACATATTCCTTGATGTCCCTTGTGTGCTACATTTATTGCTTTATCTCGCAGAGCATATGGCAAAATTATTCTATGTCCTCTTAATACGACATCATTGTGTACTGTGATCTCATCCTTAATGGTTTTATAAGCTTTTAGTTCCGGTGTGTTCCATATGGTGGTGTTATGTTTGTGTAAGTTTCCGATAATCATAGATAAAATTTTATCTTTCCGTGTTTCTTGTTTCACTTCTTCAATAGAAATTGCTTTTGGAGTGCTGATCTTAGTTACAAAATTTACGTATTCGTTTATTCTGTCGTTTTTTGAATGTGTTGACATTTCAGTGGGGTGTCGTGATAAGTAATCTGAAGGGTTTGTCTTGCCTGGTTGGTGTACTACCTCAAACTTGTATGCCTGTATTTTTAGTGCTAAACGTTCGATGCGAGCACTCGGTGCTGCTCTGGGATTCTTGAGTATGTGTACTAACGGTTTGTGGTCTGTATGCAGTATGAAAGTTGTCTCAAATAAATAGAGGTGAAAGTGCTTGATAGCCCATGCTATTGCGAGCATTTCCTTCTCAATCTGGCTGTATCTTTCTTCACATTTCGTTAATGATTTACTGCCATAGGCTACGACTGCATTTGGTGATCCTTGGGATAATACGGCTCCTAGACCTTTAGGTCCTGCGTCCACGTGTAGGTGTGTAATCTGTGACGGATCATAGTACGTTAATTCAGTTATTTCTGATAACTTCTGTTTCAAATTGTCGAATTCTCGTTGATGTTTTGCAGACCAATGCCATGTTATGTTTTTGGTTGTTAGATTTCTCAAATGTTTCGTGTTTTCCGAAAGGCTGGGTAAGAACTTTCCTACATAGTTTACCATACCTAACAAGCTTCTGACTTCCGTTGGGTTTTGAGGTGGTTTTAGCTTCATAATGGCAATTACCTTCTCGGGATCAGGCTGTACCCCTTTATCTGTAAAGATGTATCCAAAGAAGTTTATTTTGTTTGTACTGAATATGCTCTTTTCTTTGTTTATTGTTAGGTTTCTAGAACTCAACCTATCCAGGACTTTTATAAGTGCTTCATTATGTTCCGCTTGACTTTTACCAAAAATGAGTATGTCATCGCTGATATTAATTACGTTGGGGATGTCAGCTAAAACTTGTCTAATTGTTCGTTGGAACATCTCTGCCGCTGAGTTTATTCCGAAATTTAGCCTTTTATATTGGAAGAGGCCAATGTGAGTAGCAAATGTTGTTACATTGCGTGATACTTTGCTTATGGTCAGTTGATGGTACCCTTCTTTTAAATCTATCTTACTAAAAAGCTTTGATCCATTTAGTTGCGATAGGATGTCGTCAACAGTTGGTGATACATACATCTCTCGTTTTATTGCCTGATTCGCTGCTCTCATATCTACACAGAGCCTGATTGAATCTGGACGATGCGCTTTAGGTACGATTACGATTGGTGATACCCACGTAGTTGGACCAGTTGCTTCTTCGATAATGTCGGCTTCTTTAAGTCGCTTGATTTCATCTTCGATTTTGTTTCTGATACTGAAAGGAACTCGTCTATGTGTTTGTGTAATAGGTTTTACTTGTTCATCCACGTGTAAGTTTACTTCATAGTCAGTTAAGTTACCTACTCCTTTAAATAAGCTAGGATAATTGTTTTGTACATACTTCATATCAATGTGCTGTCTGTTATTGAATGAGATATGGACTAATTTTAATTCTTTTGACGTGTTATAACTTAACAAGGACTCACCATTTCCTTTTACTACATAAACTTCTGCTGCTGTTATATTGTCATTATGTTGAAATTCGGCTTTGAATTTTCCTATGATAGGTAGCTTTTTGCTGGTGTTATATGGAAAGACAGATGCTGTTTCTTTGATTAGTTTAACATTTGACAGTTTTCTAAAAGTGTCCATATTAACAAGATTTATGGATGACCCTGTATCAATGATAAAGGATGTTTTGATATTATTCACCTTTACTTCTACGGCTGGTATTTCTTGTGATCGATATACATGCAACCTAAATGTGGTACTACTACTGCTACTACTGTCTGATAAATGTACATATTGTGCGTTAGCGTTTACAGCTTTGCTTTTACTACCTTTTCCTTTCGGTTTGCTAGAACTCATGCATACTTTGGCAAAATGTCCCGGTTTCTCGCATGTGTGACACTTGACATTCCTCGCTGGGCAGGTGTTTTTTCCGTTTTTGTGCCAAAGGTTACCACAGTTTCTACAATTTCGTGTACCTCTATTTTCTCTTGTTAGTATATGTTGTGTTGGTGTATGATTTTCTTTTCTGTTGTGTGGAATGTATTTTTGTCTTGACCTTGTATCTTTTATTTTGTTGATTGTTTCAGTCACTTCTCTATGTTTCAAGTTCATTTCCGCTAGCTGGTTTGTTGTTTGCTCTATTGTTCTACCTTTTTCGAGAAGTTGTGTGAGGTTCGGTTGGTTTGTTAACGCATGCTTTCTTAGTTCTATATTATTAGTATTGCTGATGATTTGGGCTTTGATTTCGTTATCGATATTCGTAAAGTTACAGGTTTTTGCTGCTTTTGACAGGCGGGCGTAAAACTGATCGAGGGTTTCGTCTTTTGTTTGTTTTAATTCTCTAAATTTGAAAACTTCGAAGTCGATATTTGTTTTTGGTAGAAAGTAATTGTTTAATTTTGTTACTACTAGGTTATATTGAGATGAGGGAGGTGTTGTTTCAGGAGGGTCTGGTAGGGATAAATAGATATCATGTGCATCCTCACCGATAAGATGTAGTAATGTTGCCGTCTTCCTTTCGTCTCCCGTGATGTTTGCTGCCACTAGGTAGTTTTCCACTCGATTCAGCCATTTTCTCCAACGTTCTCCGATGTTAGTTGTATCGGTTTTTGGTTTTCGAATGCCAGAATCGGTACAGATTGTAGCATCTTTCCTATTTTACTCGTCGCCAAATGTGGTGTTGCGTTATATTAAATTTAACACTTTGCTCGGAACAATAACTTTATTAGACTTACTTGATAACTGTTTATAACCTTATAATAATCTATCTTATTCAACTGACGTTCACTGTCTGTCTGTCTGTCTGTGTGTTTTGTGTGCGTGTGTGTGTGTATGTACTGTGTTGTCGGTATTACAGGTTTCTATAGATACTACAGGTATAATGTTTCTAAATCCGGAAACCTGGATACTCCTTTGTGAATCACTTTTCTCCGATGCTTAATGTAATTCCCGTACGTCATCGACTAATGCAAATAAGATTCGCAAAATGTTTGCTACTTATTGGGTCGCGCTAAGCGTAGTTTTACTCCACTTATATACATATTTAGGCACTTTAAAATATGTTTCCTCGACTGCATTACAACGTTTAGAATAAATATTTTTTGTACATACCTACATACACATAAAACAGAAAAGTGATGGTATTTAGATGCTCACAGTGAATGTTTTCGATATACTGTCTTACTTATACATATGTATATACCATTTAAATGCTATGCAAAACCTTTATGTTCTCTATGTGGTCCGATTAATATATCTACATGACCAACAAGTGGAAAGATATCTGGGATTAAAAAATATGTGGTCAGATGAAAGTGCAAATTATTGCAACCCCACTATGACCTGAACCCAATATTATTTCTTCTTTTGCGTTATACTGTATTTAGAAAATAAACTTTTGACAAGTAGACAGTTGACAGTATGCTCAGTATACTTCGACGACCTGGCGGACAGGGCACCGTACATGGTCCCCGTAAAAGACACAAAAGACCATTACACTTATATCACCAAGGCGGAGAAGACCAACGCGTTCGTCGTCAGTGGTCTACTGGGTGACTTGCAGCCTAATGAATTGATGGAAAAGCTTGGTGCTCACAAGCTTAACCCAATAAAGGTCTATAAAATGACCAAAACAGTTAATCAGTTAGTTTATGGTGGTGCTACCCTCGGAAAACACTCCTGTGACCCTAAACAGAGATCACTTGCTACTATGTTACGCAAAAACAAAATGGTAATGGTATAAAAATAAGAAAGACGCCACCCAATACCGTAGAATATCCTGGAAGCAAAAGCAATAAACGCAAGAAAACCTCCCACGAGATTCAACCCCTCTCCCAGCCTAGGGAAAATCCTTGGAAAAAAAACGCGTCGGCCACCTTAACCACAGCCGTCGCTGCTTCATCCACCCGAGCAGCGTAAGGCGCCCGCACCAATACCAACTCCATGGCAGGGTCACCATCACCGACCGGAAACACTTGGACTCCCCGGTCTTCGGGGAACTTTACCAGTGAACATACCAAGAGGAGTTTTCTTCACTACTCAGGGGTAGCAACTCCCAGCCGGCTAAAGTACACCCTAGTCTTGAAGCACCCGTAGACAACAGTCGACAGCAACTGTGCCCCACTACAACCAGTCCCTTTGACCACCCCCGAAATGATCCCGGAGTGGGGAAGACTACAAACAGCAGTGGAAAAGCTCCAAACGTTGGATCTCTCCTGGATGATCCAACACCTAGAAGAATTATATGAAGCAACCAAAACTGATGATCCATTCCGACACTGTATGGCAATCATAAAATACCAGCAGGCTATTAGGAATGGCAGGCCGTAGACCAAGGTTAACCATAGCACACTGGAACTTGTACGTATACAGGAGCAAGACCAATGAAGTGGAACTGCTACTAAACACTACTGAGGTCCAGATAGCACTCCTAAATTGCTTGCCTTGGTCCTGAGTACATCCCGAGGATCAAGAGCTACAGATGTTTATCCAACCCCGGGGACAACAACCAGGGCGGGGTCATGGTCCTAGCGAGAAGAGACTTATCCTGCGCCTTCCTGGGGAAGAGCACAACCGGCAGGAGGCAGATCGTGACGGTAGAAATCAACAGAGGAATTGTAGTCACAGCGGTATACAACAGCCCAAGACAACCACTTGAGTATATAGCGAATTTTGGTCGGACCTATAGAAATTAATAATAAAACGACGATTATAAACAATCTAAAATTACAAACGTTTTTTAGAGGATTATAGGACAGTTGACAATGATTTGATAGATAAACCGGTGAGGTAGCAACAAAGGGTCTCTTGGAAGATAACCAGTTGTCTAGAGCAAAAATCAATCAAAAAATACCAGCAGGCTATTAGAAATCTCAGGCCATAGACCAAAGTTAAACATAGCACACTGGTACCTAGACGGACACAACATCAAGGCCATTGAAGTGGAACTGCTACTAAACACCAAGAAGGTCCACATAGCACTCCCAAATGAAACCAGGCTTGGTCCCGAGTACATCCCGAAGATGAGGACCTACACATGTTTATCCAACTCCAAGACAACTTCTGGATATTAGAGCGACTAACAGGCGGGAATTCAGAAGGCTGGTCAACCTTGGAATGGAAAATCAGAACGACATTTCCACCTTTGAAGAACTAGAGACGGCAGTGGAGGACTTTACCAACATAATCTCGGACGCCACCAAAAATACCACAAGATCCACCACCATAAGCCAATTTAAGGGCACAGCCGTTCCCCAGTCGATTGGTGAATTCTTTACCCTCCGACGCAATTTCAGGAGAAGATATGAACATTCCCACAACTCAATCCTCAAGACACAAATTAATAATATCACCGTTGAACTGAGGGAGAAAATGGGCAACCATCGTAGGGAACTCTGGGCCGACGAAGAATTAGCCAAGCCTTCAGGGAATACCCCCAGCCAGGGACCTAGCCACGATGGACGAAGTTAACTTGGCAGTGGACAACATGGGTAGAAGAGTGGCGACTGAAGAAGACGTAGTCACCTTGTTGACTAAGCACACGAAAGTTTGGTCAATTGCCAAAAGACTGCCAAGGAAAAAAGCTCCTGGAAAGGATGGAATTCATAATGTAGTGCTGAAAAACCTGCCGAAGCCGGGCATTCTCTGACTAACTGCTATCATAAATACAGTAATCCGACTAGGTCACTATCCACTGAAATGGCAACAAGCTATCGTTGTCCTGGTACATAAGCCAGGTAAACCTAAACACAGGGTTGGTGCATATAGGCCGGCCTCCTTGCTGTTTGCGATCTCCAAAATCACGTAAAAGGTCCTCGTCAGTAGATTAAACAAACATCTGGAGGTAAACAACAACCTTAGAGAACACCAGATAACGTTTCACGCCACCATCAGTGTTGAACACGGCGATATTAACAACTTATATTACAGCAGCCTATGACAGGAAACAACACAAAGCGGTGCTGACCTTAGATACAGAGAAGGCGTTTGACAAGATCTGGCACGATGCGTTGGACTTCAAACTAGTAGCCGCTAATGTTCCAATTGGGCTAGTTAAGTTGATGAAGAGCTATCACATGATAGAACGTTCTCAGTCAATGTGGAGCAGGCCTTGTTGACAGAAAAACCGGCGGAAGCTGGAGCCCCGCAGGTATCCTGTCTAGGGCCAGTCCTGTATAACATCTTCCCCAACGACCTACCCACACATCCTAGTACCAAAATCCTTGTCTACGCCAACGATATCCTGATACATTCCCATTCGCAGCATTCCGAAATTTCCCTTCAAAAGTTTAATCATCATATCCCCTCCTTACAAAAATACCTGCAGAAGTGGCGGATAACATTCAATCCTGCGAAATCAGAGCTGATGGTGGCCACCAAGAGGTCGCGGGACACGGTCACAAAACGATAGTCAGGGCACAAGGAGTACCAATACCTAAGAACAACTATATAAAATACCTTGGCACAGTCTTCGACACGAGGTGCACATTTACAATAAATACCCATAATGCGGTGAAGAAGGCGTCAGCGGGAATAGGGAAACTTTACATAATTCTCGCCAGACGCTAAGCATCATACGAGATTAAAACGATGGTGTATACGGCTACGATAAGACTCCTACGACGGTACAACTGCCCCGCTTGGATGGGCATGGCTAAGAGTCATTGAGTAAGGCTGCAACGCACACAAAACAAATGTTTCAGAATAATCACAGGTGCCAGAAGAGGAACTCGGACGACGGAGACTCATAGGAAAACTAACCGAAAGAGCATAGAAAAAGTGGCGCAAAAAACCACTAATAAGTTCTTCAAATCGGTCAGGAACCATGGCAACGGGCTTATAAGAAACCTAATATCCGAGAAACCTAGGAGGCTATACCAATACACAGCGGACGCCGCGCGGCAGAACACAGATAACCTGAACAGCAAGATTGTGATAATGATTACCTGTCATAGTGAAGTATGTGATAGTGCCATAGTGCGCGAGTACACAGTTGGTTAGTAAGTATTCCCAACTCTCCTCCTCCTCCTTCTTCCGCGAATCATTCGGCTCCACCAAGCTACTGCTCAGTTAGCCTGAAGAATATCAGGGAACGTAATAGATTAAAAAGAAGATACCAGCTCACCTGCAGTGGAGACCATGGTGGGTCCCCAGTCCCGGGAAGGAACTGAACACAATGTCTCAGATCGCCAAAAGAGTGCTACTAGAAAATATACAAGAGCACGTGGAGAAACGCGAGCTTCTCCCGCCGAAGCAATTTGGTTTCAAAGCAGGTCATTTTACCAACCACCAGGTAGCTCGCCTCCTACCCAACATGGTCGACGCCTTGAATAAAGGGAATCACAATGCATTTATCGGCTTAGGAAAAGCTGATCGTGCTGAATGACCTGCTCTAAAAACTCATAGAAAGAGAATCGCTGCACCACTGATAGGAATTTTGTATACCAACACCACCGGTACAACATATACCTTATCCATCCCGATCCAGATTGCTGCAAGTGTCACCAAGACTCGGTTCTAGGACCGGCTGTATTTATATATATGGATGTTTATTACGTGGCAAAATTATCGAACAACTAGTTGGGCTTGTTCGTGGACGATACGGCAGCCTATACTTATTCCAACTCCCTGTTAGCAGCATTACAAAAAAAAAACAAAACCAGATCCCACAGTACGAACCATAAATTAAAAAACTGGCGATTAACTGCAAATGCGGCCAAATCGAACGTAACTATCTTCACCCGCAGGAATAATTCTACTCATGTGGCGAGGTATCCCAACTTCCTCAACGAAACATTGACGTCCGCTAAACCTATGCGGTACCTCGATGTATGTCTGGACATCCAACTGAAGTGTAAACAATAAATCGAATAAGTCGAAGAAAATACTAAGAAGGCCTCTCCAGCTGTAAAGAAACTGCGATCCATACTGATGAGCAGATAAATGCCTATGATAACAGGCTTGCACTGTTTAAAACTACATTGAGACCTATGCTAATGCAAGGTGCACCACTGCGGGCGAACGCCGCCAGTTACAACATTGACAAGCTACATGTAGCGCAAAACAAATACCTTTGGCTGGTGCTTGATGTGGAACAGAAAACACCTCAATCAGCGTTCATGTACCGAAGATTAAAGATACCTACAGTGAGAGAATACAACAGAGATGAAAACTTATTAAAAAAACGTAGTACCAATGAGCTAGTAAGGCAGATAGCAGCGACAAGGGTGGAGCCAAAACAAGCATCATGATGAAGAAAAAGCGCCGAGCAGATTGGAGCAGTAGAATATCATTGGAGACGATAGAGGTTTTTCCAACAATTTTTTCCTGGCCCTGAAAATCTGTGAAGGATGAAAAGTATTTACTGTGGAAGGTACAAAGATATAAACAAGTTCTCTTATAAATTGCTTAATTTACTATTAGTTTTACAGGTAGTTTTAATTATGGGCGTATCAGGTGCCATGAGACGTGACGAGTTAACAAAAATAACCGTTGACAACATTCAAGACACCAGCAATATTCTTATAATTACTGTTCCTGATACAAAGACGGACATAAACCGCACTTTTACAATCACAAATCCAGATTACATAAGACTTTATCACAAATATATTGCTCTTCGTCCGAAATATGTTACCTGTCATAGGCTGTTTTTGAGATACAAGCAAGGAAGATGCTATGCACAAGTTATTGGGGTACATAGCATAGGGAAAATACCGTGTTTGATAGCAAATTATTTGGGGTTGCCGAACAGTGAGCAATATACAGGCCATTGTTTTAGGAGGAGCTCTGCTACTCTCCTTGCTAGCTCCTGTGGTGCTACAATATCAGTTCTTAAGCGCCACGGTGGCTGGAAATCTGCTACTGTGGCCGAATCGTATGTTGAAGATTCTATAGAAAATAAAAATAAAATTGCTAATTCAATATCCGGTACTTCATCACAATGTATTTACAATCAAAATGAAATCACTGCTACGGTTTCAAATTATAATTCAAATAAAAATTTAGATTTTACTGCTTCTGGTGTAAATATTACTAATAATACAAATTGCACAATTAATATTAATATGTATCCGAAAGGTTTGTAATAAATACACAAAATACTCTGTTTTATTGACAATAAATGATGAAATATGTCAAATATGTGTTAATTTGTTTATTTACTTTTACGGCCGCTGCTATGGGCAGCGTCCGCGAAATTGCATTTCGCGGACTGGTTTGCGTACGCGAATTGACAACTTCGCGGCCGGTTGCCCAAAAAAATTGTTTTTTAGTATGCATGCATCATAAACCAATTAAAACACACTCATAAGCGTGCATAATCGGGCCTTTTTCGCACGGCGTGCGTATAAAGGTTGCTTGGTAACAGCCAATCGCAAGCGTTTAATAGTCCAGTGAAATGTCAGGAAATGTCAAATGACATATAGGTACATGTCATGTATTGAAATTATTGATTTGATTTCTTCTATAATTAAAATTATTGTTGCATTTATACTAAAAAATATCGTATGACACTCGTGCATAATTAGCTTTTAAAGCACGAGTGACGTTAAAGCCACTCCGCTTCGCGTCGTGGCTTTAAACTCGTTACTCGTGCTTTAAAAGCTTGATTATGCACTAGTATCATAATATACTATTAAGATCTCAAAAATTTTGTTTACCAAGTCTGTAACTTTGTAGAAGTCAGGACTCTTTATATTTTGAACTTTTTTTTCTCACATAAGCTATTATCTGCAAAAATATATGATCTCATCTTTATTTGAAGAGTGGTACAACGATAATGTACTAAAAAGCCAACTTTAATGCATATACATATATGCAAAAAAAAACGCTTTATTGTCACATACATTGTCTTACAAATATAATATTGGTGTCATTATAAAGGAGGATGCATACTATATCTTAATACGAATACTCATACCTCATTTTATGCTCTTCATTTTGGCCAATATTGTATAGTCGAATACAGAGAACGGAATTGAGAGTGAGTAGCGGCAGATGCACGTATCTAATGGAACTGATGGTGGATTGTGTCGCATGTTTGAATCGTTGACGTGTACATTATCTATCCGGGACTGTGGGGGCGAGGGGTACGGACGATATAAATCACTCATACGATCGGGGACCTGTGCGCTGCTGCCACGCCACGCCGGTTCTCACTTCGCACTAATCCGCAGTAATTGAGAGGAATGGCGCTGAAATTGCTTGTATCTGTAAAACCGGAGACCTCCATTACGAGCCATTAATGGATTGAGTGGCGGGCTTATATCTAAATGCAACATTGCTGTGCTGCGCTGAGCTCTGCGTTGTTATATACACGTAACCTCCAGCGCTGTATTGTTGCAACTTACGGTGATGACAAGACGGAGCGGAGCTAGTGGATGGGCTAAAAGGGTTGTTCCGTATAAATGTTATTGTAGGGACTTGCGTAACCAGAAATTGACGAATATGATGACTTACATTAGCTAATCTATCAATTAATGTAAGTATCTAGATAATTTATTTCGGTCTTAACACTTTTGAAATTATGAAATTTTATTTAAAATTGATGAAGAGGAATGATAGAACTATACATATATGGTTGAGAAATGAGATACTTTCTATAGAAATTAAGTACTCATATAAACTCATAAATAACTTAAATATAGAAATCGGTTTGTTGCTAGAAGACGTAGACATTATGACACCAACCCATTACAATGAATTTAATCGTAGGCAAAAGTCTTCACATAAACGTTTAGTAAAGATCTATAAAACCAAACATGAAAAAGAAATTAACCAACTTCTCAAAAAGGAGACTGATAAAATTCAAACTCAACAAAAATGGATAGTGAATCTCAGTGATGTTGACTTGCCACACGATGTAAAGACAGTCATTGTACTTGGTCATAAATTTGCTTTTCGACCTTCAGTTTCAGATATAGATTTTAAAAGATTATTAGCTGATATAGAGTCAGTTATTATGGATTACTGGACGATTAAATTAAAGATTTATACAGGGCCAAACTCACAAATATATTAACCAATTTCTATCCGAAGGGCGGGGATGGTTGTAAAATCGTTGACCAATTTTATCGCGAATGTAAAAAGTTCCTAAGAGATCATCCAGAACTTGTGGTTTTAAAGTCGGACAAGGGTAATGTTACCGTAGTTATGCAAAGGCAGGGTTATACTGACAAGAACAAACTATTGCAACAACATTTATAATGCGCTGACAGGAGATCCCACCAACAGTATAAGTAATCAGAAAAAATAACACCATAGTCAAACGACTACTAAACAACCAGTTCATCACTGATGCGTGTGCTAAAAAGCTTACTACACGTGATGGCGAGGCACCCAAAATGTATACTCGCCTATCGAGTTTGACTATTTTTATCACAGATATCCTTACCAACTCATAGAATTCTGATAACCTATACTATACGGGGGACTCCTTCCAGTTTGCAGATTTTATCAATGGTTTTCAATTACCTCACAATTATGTTGTAATAACTTTGGATGTTCTATCACTTTTTACCAAAATCTCCAAAGATTTGGTTGTAACTAGTGTCATTAGACACTGGCAACACGTCCTCATTAACATACCCCAAGCAGAGTTCATCAACATAATCGAGTTCAGTTTTCAGTCTAACTACTTTGTCTTCGACAAAAACTTTTTTGCTAAAATACAAGGATGCCCTATGGGTTCTAAAATCAGTCCTATTTTGGCCCAATATAACATGGATGACTGCATAGCCACGTTGTCTTTTGATGTTCCTTTCATGAAGAAGTATGTAAATGATCTAATCACTGCTATACCTGTAGGATGCTCTCAAGAAATATTAGACGAGTTTAACTCCTATGATGCCCACATTAAGTTCACTATTGAACATGAAACTGATAATTCGGTACCGTTTCTTGATACTAAACTCATTAGGTACGATACCACTATTGTACTTGATTACTACATAAAACCTATGGCGTCAGGTCGTTATATACATTACTACTCTAATCATCCCTACAAAATGAAGATTAACAGTGTGTTAAATTAAAAAAACCGTATCATACGCATTTGCCATCACTCTTTTCGTGAACGTAACATCAGGAGACTATATAACACTATGTTAGAGAATTCTTATCCATCGACCCTTTTAAACAGTCTTTTGTACAACGTCAACTATCCCCAAACTCAACACACCCCACAAGAACAACCCCCTCAGGCATTAACTAGTTATAGACCTTTCATCCCTAATCTTACTGATAAACTTATATGGACTTTGCTGAATCATAATACTTTAGAGATTGCCAAATACAACATAAAAACGGGTAAAGCTTTTTTGTCTAAGGTCAAAGATAGTACTGAAACTATCAACGAAATGAATGTCATATATTGTTTGCGTTGTTTGGGTTACGTAGGCGATACAAGACAACGCCTAAAAAATAGAATCACACAGCACAAGTCTGATGTTCGTTGCAAACCTCAGTATTGTCCATTAGCTAGACATAACAATGAGATGGATCATAATGCCGGTTGGTGGGGCGTGGAGGTCCTCGCAACCGAAAACAACCACCGCAAACGTGACTTTTTAGAAATGTGTTATATTAGAGAACAAGAACACTCTATGAACAATAGAAAAGCCATAGACAACATAAGCGTTATATATTTTAATTTGTTGAACATCACCCGTATACGGAAAAGTATTAATGGTCGACCCCTGTAGATGTTAAATATATTTTGAGTTGCGCGTGCCCATCAGCTGTTTCTGACACGACAGGCGCATTATTCTTAATGTCTTACTTTACTTCCGTAGTTCGAATAATTGACAGGTTTTAATCAATTTAACGTGAATTTTATCTATATTTTATCTTTAAAGTCCAGTTTTAATATGTTAACAATATTATCGAGATACGGTTTTTAAATATTACATTTTAATTTACCATTTAAACACAACTTACACACACTAAACTACACCGCAAGAGTTGCAGTGATAGCCAGACAAGTAATACAGCTTACGGAGTCACTGCAACTAAGCACCCACCACACATTAAAAAAAAAAAAAAAATTCGATTGTATGAAGTACTGTACTCCATTTTGCATTTATTAATTTCAACGTACTGAGTGTTACATATGAGCACATGTCACTGAGGTTAGAAAATTTAATTATCCTAGTTTCATGTAAGTAATTTATTAAATAACTTCAATGTATTATACTAAATATTGTCAACATTATAGAGGTCCTGATGATGGGAAAAAAATATATCCGAAATATTGACCAAAGAATAAATAGTACTGTCGTTTCATTGACCGAACAATCCCAGTGAATAATTGTTCACATCTTAATATCTCAATGTAGTCGGTCGTGGACTTCCACTCAACTTTCTTATATACACATATATATAATTTAATTATCATTTTCAGTAATAGCTGCTATTACCAAGATTTCTTTAGTTAATTTGATATACGCACGGCTAAGATGTAAACATAGTTGAAAGATGGATATATCATATTATTCTACAGAAAAGTGATGGATATATTATATATGAAACTTTTCAAATATTTCAATTAATTCTGGCTTATGCTTAATGTGATGTCGCTAATTCTACAACTACAGGTCAATGTAATAAACAATTACTGACTTTGTAGAAATAAAAGTAGATAGACAATAGTCAATTTCCACATAAGTCAATATTTGTAAAATCAATCTCTCATCATATATATATACTTAATACACGATGTTGGATGTACATATATATGAGTTTTCACAAATTACTGTCATTCTCACAAAGGCAGTCTGATGAGATTTATAAAATCGAAACGCGTCGCTGCATGGTAATGAATGACAGTGACTTTTAATTAAAATTTAATTCACTATTTTCACTAATAGCCGCTATTACCAAGATTTCTTTCCTTAATTTTATATACCTACAGGGTTAGTTAAAAGTATGGAGACGGCGATTTATTGTCGTTAATATTCATTTTAGAGAATTATGTTCTATATAAGAGTTTGTTAGGATATTTTGATCTACATTTGAGAATATTTGAATTTTTTTCCTTCAATTGTTTTTTAGTTACGCCTGTCAGTGCAGTTTTTTTAAATGGGAACTAGTAAATTTTACTCTACCATTCGATAGAGAATTTTTTTCTCTTTACAATAATATTTTTGCTTTTTCTTTAAATTCATGTTAATAACTTTTTTATAAGAAAAGGCCGGTTCAGTGTTTAACAGATGTTCGGTACATCGCAGATATACAGAAGCGAAGCGATAAACAAACTTGAGCGACATAATTTTATCAGTGGTTATTGTGCACGTCAAATCTTTGACAGAAATAATTCATTTGTGCAATTTGTTGCTGTTAATATTAACAATATGGCGAGTTTAAGTGAACATGAACGAATTGAAATACTTATGATGTTGGGTTATGGAGATAGACGCAGAAGTTTACAAGACGTTTATAATTTATTTAATGATACGCATCGAAATAGAAATCCAATTTCTAAATCCGTTGCTGGTAAAACTTTAAGACGCTTTGAGCAAACGGGTAGCAAAAAGCGATGATAACAATCTGGATATTTTATTGGCTGTATCTGAAGATGCCCATTTATCAACCAATCAATTAGCGGCCAATTTCAATATTTCACAGTCATCGATTGTGTCCTTTCTTAAAAGTGAAAAGTATAAACCTTATAAGGTACACCTTGTACACGAGTTAACGGAAGATGATTTTGATAGGAGATTACAATTTTCTGAAGAAATGTTAAATATTTGCAATAATAATGAAAATTTGTTTTCATGTGTTTTCCACATGAAAACACCTGCCCAGTGACAGTATCTGCTTCCAGTAAGGTGGCCCCCCAACACATTATGGTGTAAATGTTCGTCAATATCTGGACAACGTTTTGCCCCACAAATGGATTGGAAGACGAAGAACCATTGAGTGGCCAGCCCGTTCGCCAGATTTAAGTCTTTTAGATTTTTTTCTTTGGAGATACGTAAAAAACAAACTTTACAAAGATAAGCCCGATAACAAATCCAAATTACCAGAACGATATAAGATATTCTCCGAGATTTTTTACAGAACTCTTTTCGAAGTTTTGTAAATCGATTGGGTCATTGTCAAATTACTAATGGACGACAATTTGAAGACTTACTTTAATTTACTTTGTTATTAATTTGTTTAATTTTTCTTTTAAAAAAGTTAAAATGAATTAAAAAAAAACAAAAATATTATTGTAAAGAGAAAAAAATTCTCTATCGAATGACAGAGTAAAATTTACTAGTTCTCATTTTAAAAAACTGCGCTGACAGGCGTAACTAAAAAACAATTGAAAAAAATTCTAATATTTTCAAATGTAGATCAAAATATCCTAACAAACTTTTATATTGAACATAATTCTCTAGAATGAATAATAACGACAATTGGGCGTATGTAAAATACAAATATTTGAAATACGTATTTGAAATACAAAATACATTTTGTATTTTATTTTTCAAATACATTTTTCTATGTATTTTGTATTTGAGATACTATTTTAAAGTAGTTCATGTATTTAGAAATACATAAAATACTTATTTACTATCGCAGCAAACAAAATTCAAATTTCGCGCAATTATTTTTAGTAACTTCAACGTAAACGTATAAAAAGAACTATTAATCTAAGACCAATTTGTAGGTCACTTCATATTTCAGCGTTGAAGTTACCAAAAATTGCGCGAAATTTGAAATTTTGTTAGCTGGGATACGTTGGCCGTCATGACGTCATCATAGTATATAGTTACTGAAAATAACAAGTTTTAGAACCCATTTATACGGTTAGTGGTTGGTGCAAACGGTACTACTACATCATGCGAACCATGTGAAATAGTACGTAGTACACCGTGTTTTTGGCGGGCCAGCTGTCCCTTCCTTTCCTAACTTCACTTTAAACTTTAATAGTTTGGCATGGTATCTGATCATCTTATCTTTATTTCCTTATTTAAATGAATTCGTTGGAAATGGAAGAAAACAATAATGACATTGACGGTGTTCCCATTATTTTGAAGGGAAAATATTTTAAAATATTAAAATTTAATAATAATATGATAATGTCCCTGCTGTGTGCTTGATATGCCAAAGAAAAAATAAAAATACTATAATATTGAATATATTTTGTATTTGGTATTTCAAATACTAAAAGGGAGTGCATTTTGTATTTAATATTTCAAATACATTTGGAATGTATTTTGCCCAGCCCTGTTAATATACATTTACGTAAATTCATTACCTGTTATTGTCATCGAGTGTCCCGTTTAAAACGAAATTGCTGTGCCTTTAACCAGAAAGTTAGAATGTATATACAGTGTGTTTCACTTTTCATGGGGACACCTAAATAACTTTTTTATTTTGAAAGCAATCAATATAAAATTTTTATCAGTTATGTAGGCCACGACAATGCATCTTTTCATATGAATAGAGTTTTTATAAAGTCAAAATCTAGCCAACTACGATTAAAATAAAAAGTAGCGTTTCAAGTCGGGTCATAGTAGCGATTAAGATAGAGCAAAAAAGTATTAAGAAAAGTTATTACAAATCACTCAAGAACTCCAAATACCAAATTTCTCTGAAAAATTTGTAATTTTACATTTTTCTCCATTTTTATGCCATCAGCAGATGAAAATTTGTTATTGCAATAATAAGAGTGCCATGAAACAAGAAAACGATTCATCAGTTCAAACGTCAAACATCAAACGTCAATTCACTAAACAGTTTACTTCAGTTGCAACTATCGAACTTTGCTAAGCAATGGCCGATAGACATTTAAGTATTGCTGAAAAAGTAGAGAGTTTAACGCGAGGCACCCTGAACGTCCACCCATCCGTCATCGAACTGTTGCATACTTGAATAATATTTTCAACACTACTGGAAATGTTACTAAACCACGTCCACGAGGATTGAACAATCGAGAACACCATTTAGATGCAGTAATATTAGCAGCGTATCGTAATAATCCTCACACGAGTTTACGAGATATGGCTAGAAATTTAAATATCTCTTACTCTAAAATTTGGAGATGTCTCCGTCGTCACAAATTGAAACCGTATAAGCCAAAATATTTACACACTCTTGAAGATGGAGATCTCCATAGAAGAATGGAGTATTGTCTATGGGCTCAAGGTAATTATCTAAATGACAGAGAATTTTTGAAAAAAATTATGTTTAGTGATGAAGCTACATTTACTACTAACGGTGTAGTTTCGTCCCAGAACTGTAGATACTGGGCAACAGAAAACCCAAACTGGGTCATCAACTGTAAAAGACAATATTCACAGAAAATTAATGTGTGGTGCGGAATTTTAAATGCACGAATCATTGGCCCGTTTTTCTTTTTTGACACGCTAAATGCAGAAAGGTTTTTACATTTTTTAAATACTGAATTAATGGATGTGCTTGATGATTTACCACTGGATGAGAGGCGAGATTTGTACTTCCAGCTAGATGGATCCCCGGTTCATAACGCAAGAATAGTGCGAGCATGGTTAGACGAGAACTTTCCGTTAAGATGGATAGGTCGTAATAGCCCGTTAATAGAGTGGGCTCCTAGATCGCCTGACATTACACCACTTGACTTTTTCCTTTGGGGAACTATTAAAAATGTTGTGTATGCATCAAGACCTCAAAACATACAGGAACTGTGTCAGAGAATCCGACAAGCCTGCCGAGAAATTTCCCCAGAAATACTACGACGAGTTGTACTGAATCACAAAAGACGATTGGAAAAATGTATCCGTCTTCAAGGTGATCTAGTTGAAAAAGATCCTATTTAAAATATTGTTCGTTAAATTGTTGCTATATTTTGTTCTTTAATACTGAATAAAATTTGCGAATCGTTTTCTTGTTTCATGGCACTCTTATTATTGCAATAACAAATTATCATCTGCTGATGGCATAAAAATGGAGAAAAATGTAAAATTACAAATTTTTCAGAGAAATTTGGTATTTGGAGTTCTTGAGTAATTTGTAATAACTTTTCTTAATACTTTTTTGCTCTATCTTAATCGCTACTATGACCCGACTTGAAACGCTACTTTTTATTTTAATCGTAGTTGGCTAGATTTTGACTTTATAAAAACTCTATTCATATGAAAAGATGCATTGTCGTGGCCTACATAACTGATAAAAATTTTATATTGATTGCTTTCAAAATAAAAAAGTTATTTAGGTGTCCCCATGAAAAGTGAAACACACTGTATATATAGCGATAGCAATTGTCAAGTTAACAAAAGATATCGTCTACTTTCCACTAAAATCCTTTATGTAAAATAAGTCGATATCCAGATATCATATTTACACTTTACAAATATTAGGAAGGATACTTGATTCTGATTGATGAACGAAATGGAATTTTCGATCACTAAGTTTATAAAGTGTTTCTCCATACACGATTGATTCTGTAATTATGTCTACACAATCTATATTTGGTCATTTGCCTTATATTTTTTCCTCAGTTAAAAAAACAACTTTAGCATCGAAGATTCTGTTTCCAAAATTATTGCTTAGTTATTTGCACAATACTACTATGGAGTCTTCTGGTAATTTTACAACTGAGAACTTACATTAGTTCACCTTTAGAAATATTTAAGCTTCAGGGACGTCTAGACTAACCGTGCTAGCAATTAAACACGATAATAACGGATGTAAGGGACATATGGTATAGGTCCAGAAATTGTAGCATAAACCTTGTTATTTTTATCTTTTGGCACTAACCCCTTAAATGATGTTCAGTGTATTTTGAACTTCAAATAGACTACTTGACTGTATTACTTGAGTAGGCTAGAAACGTAGGCAACCTAACCTTGCTTGCAGTACAACGTGCTCAAATAATAAGGTCTAGTGCCTATTCTGTTTGTAATATTAAAACCTATAGAAACAAAATATTTCCTTTATTTCAAATAGTAATAATCTTAGCAGCAAAAATATTACGTGCATGCCTGTTATTAGCATTTGTTTTTGTTTATCCAAGTTCTCTTTCGCTCGAATCTTCTAAAATCGCTACATTACAATTGCGTATTGTCTCAAGAATCTACTGACTGTAATTCGTTCAAACTTTCAATACAGAGAAAATTATGATATTTTGTGTATGTATTATTGACGTCGTGTTAAACAGCGTATCATCAACTTGTTAAACGGAACTACAATTCAAAATATACATACATAAACTATAGAATCATTAATTTATGTTTTATCTTCACACCATTAAATTCCAACTGTGATATGTTCTATGTCGTGTGTGCTAATAGTAGACACATACCTACGTACAAATTCATACCACCACAGTCACGTACAGGTTAACAAGAACACATCACTATTATAAAGTTTTCAAAACGGATAATATTTAATTAGTTTTAAAACTGAAAACGTAATTAACTCAACTAGAATCTAAGCGTTCTAAAACCTATTACCGCAGCACTGTGCGTCGCATAGCATCAATAAAAGTCAATTAAATTTTCTAATTAAACCCTTGTATGACTATATTGTATATACACCTAAAATATAACGTGTATAATGTTTGCCATCATGGCGTGCGGTAGTATATAAGACGCGAAGGAAATGGAACCAATTTCTGAGTCGGGACACAATTATTACGCTTCTCTCTCTCTTTTTCTCTCTCTCAACGATTTCAATTACAACTTCGAATTACTTTTCAGAGAGAATTTAATAAGAAATCCATATACAGTATGCTTCAGTATCGTTGTCACACATAGAAAACTTTTTTTCTTTTATATTAGATCATATAAAAAGAAACTTGTTTCATTTGACAGTAATGTAGTAAATATAATGTATATAATGTTATGTAAGATGGCTTCTTCTTCGTTTAAGGATCTATATTTACTTCTATTTTTTTTATATAGTGACGGAAGAAGTTGGCTTGATATGTCTTCGGGATTGCATCTGATGTTAATAAATTAGTAATCTGTTAATGGATTTGCACTTGTTAGATGATTTAAAATAATAATTAATTTGAGCAGTATTGTTGGTGACATATGAAAATAAAGTAAAACTAAATTCATAAATTCACATTCTGCAAAAATATCTTTTTCTAATTTGATTTGATTGCGAGGAAATTAGTATTCGCTCCGTTGTGTGTAAGGTGTAGATGGGCGATGAAATACTTCCCAATCCTGTTATATATCCAGATAACGGCAAACAGAAAGAAAAATTATCCTAGTATATTTAATCCAAGTAATTTAATTAAAATTTTGTGCATTTTGGACTGACTTTTATCAGTTGTAAAATGCCATTAAAGACAATTGATAATTAATAACGAACTTTTAAGCAATCTGCAATAATTGATTATCGATCGACATATAAGGAAGGCAAAACATCAACAACGGTCCTCTTCTGACCCAGAAAGAGTACAAACTGCATTAAAAAAGCAACTCCTTTAAGCCAGTTACAGTTTCAACCATACGTAGTTGAAAACATTACATTGAATCAACATCCTCATTGACGTAGTTTCGTTCTTAGGATACGCTTATAGTGACACGACGAAGCGAGCGACTAATGGCGAGACTAGAGTACCGATGAAAACAAGAACCTACAGTCAAAGCTTAGCGTTTATAGTATTAGAGCCGCGATTCCAACATCCTGTTTAAGTCGATGCTCTAGTCTCGTCGCTAGTCGCTCGCTTCTTCACGTCACTATAATAATAATTCCTACATAAATACATTCGCACTTAATTTTTAAAGTAAATTATTTAATTTTTAACAACTTTTAAAAATATGTCGTAATTTAAGATAATAATTTAAATTGCACGCTATTTATACCGTCTAGCATTATTTACATTAGGCAAAATCTCAACAAACGCAATAAGTACAGTACAACTCAAGAAGGAGGTTTGAGAATGGCAGACAAAAGAAATGGCCTCCCTTTGGAGGAAAACACCCAGACAAACACAAGCGAAGAAATTTCTTCTGACTCGACACTGCCCTCTAAGGTACCACATTAAAAAGATGGGCAAAGTTGATCAAGACACGCGTTGTTTCTGCGAACTGAGAACTGAAACAGCCGAACAGATACTTTGCGAGTGTGAAGCATTAAGCCGACAAAGATTTCAGTATCTAGGACAGGCGACCTTAACACCTGAACAGATCAAAGCCTTGGCACCCAAACTAGGTCCTGAGATTCATCAAGAACATTGAAATAGAAGTGTACTGATGGAATAGAGTAATCACAATAGATCAATAGGTCGCAGTGAGATGTGCTGGGAACTTGAACGACCCAACTGCAATACAATACAATACAAATTCGTACAGCAATTTGATATTATGAGTATGAAAATATATAATATATGAGAGTGAAAATTTTCGCAATAAATTCACAAATTTGTTTCTATGTGTTTATTTCTAGTTACTACATCTAAAGAAGCTGAAAACCGAATTAAAAATATACCAAACAGTCGACATAAAACAGCTAGTTATCAATCTTAAAACGTTACTTATAAATCTAAAAGGAGGGGCCGACAGGTTCGATTTCCTGCGGGCCCTCTATAATTTTCATGGTACATAATCAAATTGAGTTTAAATGAGTCTATTGAAATTGTCGGAAATATTTGATTGCGGGTAGGTATATAAACTAGAACGAAAAGTTGGGAATGGTGGCCACGGCGGCGTAGCCGTTTACATCAAAGAAGAACATTCATGTAACAGATTATCGGTTACCCATATCAGAATACCTAAGTCATATCATTCCAGTTACATTACAACATTGCGCTAACTTTCCATTCAGGCAGCAGTCATTATAGCAGGAGATTTCAACACCCCCTACCTATCACAGGATTGTGATATTCCCAATAGAAATGGGGACTCTTTATTTACACCGCCAACAAAAATATCCTTCTTCATTATCCAAGCAAACTCACGTACATTCCCCAAAATAGAAATACATAGAACTAATCTTATCCAAAAATATTTCTGACACTACTGACCCAGATATAGATCAACTGCCCTGCGGTCATGATTCTGTCGTTTTTTAAATTGGAAGCACGATCTAGCAAAAGATTGCCAGGTACATCTTCCAATACTCCAAACCAAATTGGAAAAAGTCTCAAACTATTCTTAAGTAAAAACCTCTAACACTGTTGATCATCTAAAACACAGCCCCCAAACAGGCTGTAAGGACAAATGCAACGAACACACTGAAGCATGGGGACCTGCCTTTAGACATACAAAATTAAATCAAGAGAAGAAGCAACACGAAAAAAAGACGCCAACTAACTAGAGACAACTTCTAGAAAGAACATTGCCCGTGAGGTCATCAGAAAAATTAAAAATGATATCACCAATCACAGAAATGCAAAGTATGCTAACAAATTAGCTCAGCCGATCAGTTCGGACAATTCTCTTTGGTAGCTAACGAAATATTTATGGAAACCTACGATAAGTATCAAGCTCATGACGAAAAAATATGGCACGAGGAACAGATTCGATTTTTTTTAATCGTATTAACAACTCTAGAGCTCTTTGGGGTACAATTAGAACTCACAATAAAAAATAGTGTTTTGAAAATGTAACAACTCATATTCAGTTCACAGCCGTTTGAAAATATCCCTTCTCTTGTTTTTCTGTTTGTAATGTATGTACATATGTAATAAGAATCATACTGCTGTATTTAATTCTTTGTTCTATTTAAACAATATATACATATACCTGCTCGCTTATTTTGTTTAATAGAATATGATTGAAACTTAAAATGAACACATTTAAAGCATACTGTCATTTTTATAAATTATATCTGACGAGCAGATATTTGGTAGGCGAAGATATTAGGAAGTAATATTGATAGGATACTATAGGTATATGTTAAGGATCAAATGAGTACCTAATAATAATAGATATATTTTCTATTTTCTCAAAGCCATTAAAGGTTATATTAATATGTACGACCAGTGTCGATTCCACTTCACTACTTTTATCAAGAAAGTTTGTATTAAGTATGTTTTTTTTAATTTGAAGAAATACTCTCATGGTTCTCCATCGAACCGTTTTAGAAAGAATGCATATAAACACTCAAACTTCTTATGCTAAAATATTAAAGCAGTAGTAGATAATTTTTCTTTTACAGATTTCTATTAATATTTCTTGAAATGAGAATGTTAAAATGCTGTACAACTGATTAATACAAACAAACACTTTTTAACAAAGTTATATTCAGTTTGAAATACTGAATGATGCTTTTCCTAACAGACCAAAAATGTGGGAAGTAGGAAAGAAGGAGCTGATAAATAAATTGCTACTGTGATAACGACACTGTCAAATCATCGTTACAAATTTATGTATCCTTGTTAGCGATATTTCAGTGTTTTCCTATTCTTTAATTTCGTGAAACTTTATTATATCAAAGGAAAGGATAATAAATTTCTTATCTTTGTACATACTTAAAGATAGTTCTATAGTTGATATATTATAGTTCGATATAGTAGAAGCTCTACTATTTTTAATGTTCCATCCAGCATCTCCATTCAGAAATTAACAACATGAAATTCTTTACGACGTTACTGCATATTTTCTAATCAATTAAATACAAGGTATTCTGGAGAAGCCAAATCGTCAACAGCAAATAATAAGACGTAGTAATTTTCTGTCTAATTACACAGCAGTTACAGTTTAATTTCCCATTACAATTCAGCAAATATACATTTATCGGTAGGATGAGACGATCCCCATTTGTTTCTATTATCTGGAAACTTTATTCGCATACGGGATTTATTGTAGAAGAAGATTGAAAAACGGAGTAGATACTTCGAAAATAATACAAAAATAAACGGAGACGGACTATAACGTAAAGAATCTCTTCAAAAGACGGTTTTTTTCTAATTATGACGATGACTTTCGCTTCTTTGCCCCTCTGCCCCTTTATTATTCGAATATATAACTACAAGCATCTCTTTGTTTCAATTGAAGCGAAGATATACATGTGTATGTGTGTGTATATAGTCATTACGGGTTGTATTAGAGGACGTAGTAGCATTTTGCTTCTATTGCACCTTGTACACCCCTGTTCCGCATTCACCTATATCAGAGTACTCATCAGCCAAGCCGCACTTGTCAGTAATTCAGCCCAAGTATTTCCTTCTAGTATGTTTCTCTCATCTCCTCTCCGCCTTCACTAGCTTTGGTTTCAGTGCTCCGAAACTCTGTTTCCGGTGTTTCTCTCATCGCGTCCCGTCTGGGATTACTTTGAGTAGGATGTTAATTAAAACGGAGGACGGTGATGTCGATGTGCAAGTGTAAATCTCCGTAGCCTCTGTCTTGTATATTACGAGAAGAACGATCACGATGTGTGCTACAAAATTTATAACTATTAACATATACCTTCGTTTTTTGCTATTAATAAAAAAGTTTACCTTGAGATTAGTCAGAAACAACAATATCTGAAAACAAAAGCATAGTATTTTGATAACTCTCCCAATAAATGACAGTCAAATGTGTACAGGGTGAACTTTGTATTGTTTTCTTGGTTGCGCGGAATTTTTTGATTAAAAAACGAAGTAGTAATTAACTTAAATATTTATTATTGACGTTTTGTTCATGTCAACAACAGATTAAACAATAGTTTAAAACAATTAAAAAAATGTAACGATGCTTAATTACGAACTTCAAGTTACAATTATGACGATTGAGAATGGATTATTTATTGGAATTTTTTATAAAGTACATTTCAAGATTAACGTTTTCTTCATTATTTTAAAATTATAACAATATCACACGTTCACAATGACACATAAATTTAAAGAAAAATTTACATAGTTCCAACTTGTACCTACTCTTAGTACACTTTTAATTACACAATTTTAAGAATAAAACTTTCATTTTAATGTTTTACAATAATACAATATAATCTAACCTTATATAAGTTGATTTACCGACGTAATTCGTTTTAATAATTTACGGTAAGCTTCAACAAAATTAAATTAATTATATAAAAAATTCCAATATATAATTCAATTTAATGGTGACTTCCGGTGTTACCACAGTCGGTACGACCTTGAAAATATTTTAGAATGGAAGACCACCTTGACTAACCCTTAAGTCCAAAAATTCAGAATCCTAAGTTTTTTTTAACGGAGAAAACTTCTAACGAACGCCTACCGTGAGAAACCTTGCATACAGGGTGTAGTCCCTAAGATGCCTCGGACCGTAGCTCCTTTATCATACAATATAATAATAATAATATGTATTTATTGACATATAAACAAGAAAATACAACACAGTTTAACAACATGTAACTAATACACGTACCTAACTAATACAATACTAGCCAATAAGACTAAACCGCCTTTAGATCCGTAAGATCTGGTCAGCTTTTTAGCCATGCAAGATGTACAAAATGTACGAAATGAAATAAAAACAATAAAAATAATAATAAGAAGTTTAGTACTATAGTGAAAATAAGGTATAATAAAGTACAAAATAATCGAAGGAGAGCGGTACCAGAAATAATATACACGTACGTTTGTACATAAAAAAAACAAAGCATCAAACAGTACATTTCACAAGCCTCGTCAACAAATCATCTCCCACCCGTACATCGCTATCTCAATCAAAGTGACAGTACTTAGCGTATTATTATTGTTATTGCCCAGCAAGCAGCACTTGAGTAACACTATGCCTAATAGCCGAATTTGATGCATCTAAACGAATTCCCGTACATAACAAGTAAGTGTTTAGCACCTTACTTATATTATACGTAAAACTTCGTTTAAAAATCTGTAGGTTATGCTTCGGTATTGATAAGTATCCTGGGCGCTTACTCCACGCCTACCACGCAGACCGAAGATTAAACGCGT
This sequence comes from Holotrichia oblita, assembly GCA_023690525.1. Lineage (NCBI taxonomy): Eukaryota > Metazoa > Arthropoda > Insecta > Coleoptera > Scarabaeidae > Holotrichia > Holotrichia oblita. Next base: position 77,177,412 of record CM043018.1, read on the forward strand.
GCATGAATTCTGTACTCTCTTAATTCTCCTTTCTTCTTGTTGGGTAATGCAAGAATAATAGATGGTCTCACAATATGTGAAATTGGGAAGCACAAGAGTATCACAGAGCATCTTCCGAGTAGTCCTGTTTAGTAGTTGTCTATGCAGAAAGATGGTTTTTTAGCACTGGGATCGATTTTTTTATCATAAAACTTACATATTCTCGAAAATGTATATTTTCATCCAATAGAAGTACAAGACTTACACATTTAACTAAGGCAATTCGTTGATCTCTAATATACAACGACAAGTTGGCTGCAGTGTTCATTCTAGCAGTCCTAAGGACAAACAGAATTAACTGTGATTTCATGGGATTCAGCTGGAGCTGATGTCTGTCTGCAAATATACAGAGTTCCGACAGATCTTCATTAATTCTTGACTGCGCTTCTGCTAGCTTGGCCGGTGCAAAGGAATAATACAGCTGAGTATCATCAGCGGAAAGATGGTACCTGCAGTGTTTTAGAACAGATGGTAGTTTCGAAGTATATATACTAAACAGCAAAGGGCTCAAGACAGCTCCTTGGGGGACTCCATGTAAAACCAATATAGGCGTAGAGGAGGAATTCTTAACCACTACCCGTAGCGATCGATTCTCGAGGTAAGATCTAAACAATTTTACTACAGAGTCATCCATACCAGCGCATCCCAAGATAGACAGCAGCGTTGCATGATGTACAGTCTCTTTCTAAAGTAATGTCTCCCCCAGCCGTCGGGTTCATATCAATAATACCTTCCACTTAGCCTATCGGATATCTTCGGCTAAGAACGAGGCCACATGGGATACGATACAGTTCGAACATGTATATAACCTGTGTAATTATAATTTTAAATCTCGATATGCGTATTTACCTGCCAGCGGTAAAATATAGGACTTTATTAAACCCTACTTTTATACCTGTGATGGTCAGTTTTCCTAAATATGTAATATATAACTCATATTTTTAGTTATTGTTAGTTTTTCAGAATTTTATTAGAGACAATTCTTAATGTATATTATAACAACATACTTATTTGAATATTAAAATAGTATTCATTTTATTGAGGTATACACCTTTATTAGTACATCTTACAAGAAATCCGTCCCAACAAAGATCTTTTTTATAGAAAAACAAATAACTGATATATTGCAAATCCATCATTATCCCTTTAATAGAGTTGTTTCGAAGAGTCCGGTACATCGCTAGTCTATTTCTAATTACACAATGCAATATTTTGTAATCATCGGTTTGAATAGAGTAGATAGATGATAACGCAGTTAGACAATCAACCTGCTTACATTAACGCCTAGTTGTGTAGTTGTCATTATAAAATATAATTTTATAACATAATAGTGCTTAATCTTTAAAATCATTGAATATATTATACCTAAATATTAGATTTACATATTGGTAAATTTAAATTTTCAAACATTTTCTGTGTTTAATTATATGTGGATTAAATAAATCGGATCATAATCGGTTTCAGTAGGTAAACTATAGGCGCATCAGACCAGTCAATCGACGTGGACACGCTGTATAAGCTGTAGTTTGACTGGTCTGATGCGCCTATAGTTTACCTACTGGTTTCTTCTCTGTTTAAGGTGGTGGAACCTAATGTGAGATTTTAATAAACAATTGAATTTGAACATAATACAATAGACAATATAACACTTTCTTTAAAAGATACATATGTTAATTATTAGAAAAATCTTGTAGACTCGGCAAATATATGAGCACTCGCCAATCATCAAGAGGCTGTTCATAATGTTTGGGAAAATCTTCGTGGGCAAAATTATTGCAAAAATATTGCTATATTTGTATTATTAATTTTTTGGGAAAATTCTTAGACAATCTAAATTTTTTACACTGAGACAAACGTATTGTAGAGAAGCTACAACAATCTGTATGTTATTACAGGTAAAATAAAAATTACAAAAAATACTAAGACTATAATATGTTTTGTAACAAATACAATAATTTTTTTTATTGGTAAACCATTTTGCTTGTTTAAAACATGCAAACGCGTGAGTAAATCGATCATTAAAACACGCGCGTATTTTAAAGTAACTAGGGGTAACGTCAACAATTCAAAAATAGGTGATATATAAATGTCAACTAATTGATCTGACAAAACAACCTTTTACAAATAAATAGTTATTAATAAATGTGTCAAAAACGGCAATGAGATATTTTATAATTATTTTATCAAAAAAACTCTTACTTTAAAGGAATGTGAAATGTGCAATTGATATTATATGAAAGATTAAATCCTCGGTTTTTTAACCCTTTGAGGCCTACCGGTTAGCTAGAGTAACCACAAATTAAATTATTTTTTCCTACCAGTTCCTACTGGTATTATGAGGTAACCACCGTGCTAGGTCTGTTGCCTAAACTACAAAGCATGTCTTGATACCGCTGCTTTGGCGCATTTTTAACAGTTAAACGTGGTGGTAGGTTAGGTGCAGAGTGGTGTATTTGTAAAGTTAGTTTGTGGTTTGTTTTATTAAAAATTATTAACAATGGCAGGTACTAATGCATTTATTTATATAAAATAGTTACTTTAGAGATTTGCTTTCTATAGTTTTACTTGAATATTGATTGTTTTTTCAATTTATTCGATGATTCATTGTGTGGTTTAGTGTAGTAACCACAAGGAACCTATGAGTATTCACAACTTACAATGGTTTTTAGGAAGATCGAAATGGTCTTATCTTGATCTGGAAAATATGGATGGAAATCAAATTTTTGAGATATTGGAGGAAATTCCTTCGGATCTTGAATCAGAAGCATCGAGCGTACACGAAAGTGATATCTTTTTAGATGAAAACATTGAAACTATGGAACAAATGGACGTGACATTTGATCATGAGGAGGACGACAACATTCGTGAAATTACCAAAAACGCAACCGAACAAAATAATGACTTGCAGTGGGATAGTGACGATGAGATTCCACTTTCCACTTTACAATCCAGAAACTCAGCTGTTGTGTGGACAACTGATACAAGAAACTGTACTAAATTATCAAAATTTTCCGAAGAAGTAGGACCGGAATTACCAGCCAGTGTCGAAAGTCCAGTTGACATATTTTTGCATTTATTTCCGATTGCATTGCTTGAAAAAATAGTATTTGAAACTAATCTGTATTCACTGCAAAAAAATGGTGGAAATCACAACAGTTTTGTACCAACAACGGTAGCTGAAGTTAAGATATTTCTAGGAATAAATCTAATAATGCGTATTAAAAAATCTCCTAGCTATAAGGACTACTGGTCATCACGAATTGAATTGAGGGATCATTTCATGAGCTCCGTGATGTCACGAGACCGTTTTTCGTGGTTACTCAGTAATTTACATCTGAACGACAAGGAAAGACAACCAAAAAGAACAGACCGAACATATGATAAACTGTACAAAGTCAGGATACTCCTCGACACATTGACTGAGACGTTTCTGTCTTCTTTTCGACCTAACGAAAAACAAGCTGTAGATGAATCTATGATTCGTTTCAAGGGCAGCAGTAGCATTCGTCAATATTTACCCATGAAACCCATAAAACGCGGCTATAAAGTGTGGATAAGAGCAGATTCTACTGGATATGTCTGCGCTTTTCAAGTTTATACCGGGAAACTAGATGACAAAGCCGAAAAGAAAACGTGTTGTAATTGATCTGACAAGCAGCATTACCGGAAAATTCGATCAAGTGTACTTTGATAATTATTTCAATTCTGTGGAGTTACAGTTGTAGTTTGTAGTTGGCAAATAGAATTTTCGCCTGTGGAACAGCAAAGAAACATAGAAGACATTTACCTATCAACTTGAAAGATAACAAAACTTTACTCAGAGGAGATTCTGATTGGCGTATATCGGAAGATGGTATAGTATGTTTGAAATGGAAGGATAGAAAAGCGGTACTTCTCCTGAGCAACTTTCATAATCCATCTGAAGCTGGAACAGTTGGACGCAAAAATAAAGACGGATCTCGAGGAGAAATAGCCTGTCCGCTGTTGGTAAAAGACTACAATAACCATATGGGCTATGCAGACAAATTTGACATGTATAAGTCATTATATGAAGTAGACCGCAAGTCCCACAAATGGTGGCATCGAATTTTTTTTAATTTTTTAGTTGTAGCTTTGGTAAATGCATTCATTTTGTTTGACCAAAGGTATGAGAAGTCTGGGTTGACCTTAAAATTTTTTCGTCTCAATGTTGCTTGTGGACTAATTGGTGCAGATCCTGAGATGCCTAAACGTGGCAGGAAAAGCGAAAAACCAATGACAATGAATAAGTTCAAAACTATAGTACCGCAGGAAATTCGTTATTCCAAGAACGCCTATATGCCAGTTCGTTCAACATCAGTACGTTGCGCCCAATGTAGTACAAGAAATGAACTCCACAGGACCCTTTGGAAATGCACTTCCTGTAATATTGGATTGTGCCTTAGCGACAAAAGAAATTGCTTTCTTTTGTTTCATTCGATATAATCTTAAATGTATTAAAATTTGATATCTAAAGGGACTTGCAATAATGGGAGTGATAGTATTATGTTCCTAGTGGTTAGCTCAGGGAACCACGCCCTACAGGCAAAACCAAGAGTGCTATTATTTTTTTTTTCGTCCTTATAATCATTGTATGTGTTCTAATAAAGATTATTTTTGATTATTGTGAATTTATTTTAAAAATAAATAAATCCGTCCGCAAAGGGTTAAATCAGATACACCAATCTGCAGTTGCTATATTTCAAGCACTCCGGCTTCACTGTCGTGCTTCAAAAATCGCGCGTTTTAACGACCCTATTGTCCACTCACACTTTAATATACTATTCTTATTGTTGTAAAATACATTCTCGTATTTGGCATGATAATTATTATACCGGTGCAGATATATTTCTCTGTTATGCGAGAACGACTAACCAAAATGACAGACGTCAAAATAAGTAGTAAGTAAGTATGTAAAACAAATAAGCTAAGCACCCTTGCTTCCGTAAATTGACGTATCTGAGCATTTTAGGTACGGAGGCTAATTAAATCGTTAGAACTTATTCACCTTCCATTTTAGATATAGGAACACTTAATATAGATCAAAAATAATCTTTGGTAAAATCAGAATATCTAAGAAAATATATACCGTTGCATTAAAAAAAAGCGACTTTCCGAATTTTGAAGTTTTTTCTAAGCAACTGATTTTAAACACCCTGTATAATATTGCAGAGAAGAACTTCAAACTCTGTCTAACTACACGATATCAGCTGTGTATATGCAAAAATTTCATTTGTCTCTTCTGCTCCTATGTGACGTAATATCACTATAAAGTAAGATCGGTATCTGTCACTTTTTTTATTTAATTGCGAATGACTCAAAAGGAATGGTATCATATTTAGGTATAGTATAGGATACATGAAGTATGTGTAAAATGTATCTTAGAAGCTGAATTTGTAATTAAATTTATAGCATGCTATTTAAAATACCGAAGTTGATGCCCACTTCCGGTTAATAGGAATTCAAATTCAAAATTTTTATAAAAAAATATTTTCACGTAATACTTCGTATTTAACCATATCCGACCACAAAATTTGGTTTCAAAATCCCGTTTCATTTGTATAATACTTTTAATAGGCCGTTCTCACCAATAACGCCGTATATCAGTTATTTGTTTTTACTTTAAAACTACTTGTTGGGACGGATTTCTTGTGAGATTTGTCCATCAATAAACGTGCATGCCTCAATAAAATGAGTATTATTTTAATATTCAAATAAGTATGTTGTTATAATATGCATTAAAAATTGTCTCTAATAAAAGTCTGGAAGACTAACAATAACTGAAAGTACACGTTATATATTATATATTTAGGAAAACTGACCATCACAGATATAATAGTAGGGTTTAATGGAGTGGTATATTCTACCACTAGCAGGTAAATACACATATCGAGATTTAAAATTATAATTAAACGAAACAATATATATTTTGTAGCAGATTCGGAAAGCCGTCGAAGAGTACTTATTTTTTCTAATGTAACGTCCTACTCCTAAGCGGTTTCGTTATTATAACGGTGTTTCTTCGTAGTTAGACCGTACTTCGACTTTTTGTTTGGCGGGACCTAAGCACAGACTATGGGTCATATTTATAGTTCGTGCTTGAGGTTGTGCCGATGCTTGAGCGCGCTATTTTGGCACATTTGTAATGACATTGACGTCAAAATCGCGTGCTCAAGTATCGGCACAACCTCAAACACGAACTATAAATATGACCCTTAGACCTCTTGTACCTACACATAATTTTTTTCAAGTATTTATAGAAAGCAGATAATTATTGATTGGGCTTTGCAAATTGTCATTTTATTCTAAAATATCAAATGGAAACTATATAAAAAAATTACAATCGTTGCATAACCGAAATTCCAAGTTTTCCATTTCTAAAATCCAGTCTTTATATAAAGTACCGCCTACTAATTGAGATGAATTTACTTCTATTTCTGTGGATCCTTTATGGAATAAACGATTAAGACACGATGTTATCACTGTTCGTACAATGTCTAATATTCTTTATACTGTTCATAATGTGACATATTTATCAATCAATTTATGTGCATAAATTATTTCTGTATTATTGAAACAGTTACCAATTAAATAAGTATCAATTAGAACCGCCGTAAGCATTCATCAACGGATATGATTTGTGTCCATGAAAACGTTTTCATAAAAAATTATTATAAAAAACTATTTTCTCCCTCATGATACAACAGTTACGACATATAAAATTAATAAAATATACATGTTTTGAAGTTATTGTAAATTCAACCTCTAACGGGATGAAAGAATATGGCAAAGTTTGTATATGAAACAAAAAATTTATTTTTATGGTCGAATTTATTTTAAATTTGGTATTAGTGCTCTTTGGAGAAGAACTTCAAACTTTATGTAACTACACAATATCAGTTGTCTATATGCAAAATTTCATTCGTCTCTTCTACTCGTACGTGACGTAATATCACCATAAAGTAAGATCGGTGTCTGTCACTTTTTTTTGTTTAATTGCGAATAACTCAGAAGGAATGGTATTTACATATGGAGTATGATACATAAAATATATAGTAGAAGCTAAATTTGTAATTGAATTTATAGCATGCTATTTAAAATATCGACGTTGATGCCCACTGCCGGTTAACTGGAAGTGATATTTATTCAAAATTATTTTCGCGTGACAGTTCATACTCAACCATGTCCAACTACAAAATTTTGTTTTAAAATTCCGTTTGTATAATACTTTTAAGAGGCCATTTTCACCAACCATCCTGTGTATATGGTATACAGTTATCCATGGTATTTCTTCATGATCAATTTCCAATTTCATTTGCTAATCATACCTCTAAGTTCTCAGCCGCATCCATTGATTGCCATCGAAACTCTTTCCAATTGATATTCAGTTTTTTCTCAATTCTCGAATGCCTTTCATATCTGCCATATCTGGGAATATCTGCCACCACTTGTTAAGAGCTAGCCGAAAGTTCTGCTACTGTCGACACCATCAACCTTTCATGTAAGGCTTTGTTGAATTACATATTACTTATGTTGGCAGTCTGATTACACTTTCAAACCGTCCAAACAGTCTGAGATGAATATTTTTGGTTTTCGTAAAAATATGAAAATAAAAAAATGTAATGATTCTAAGATGCCAATATTTTTTGGGATTATTTTTTTACAAAACTGATTAGCTGCGCAAACGTTCTTTCAGGTTCACTCCTACAAAATGAAGAGAAAGAAGGTTTAAATATATACATTCGTAGGTAGTACGTGTTAATAAAATAAGTATATGACATTTAACAATATTTATTTACATTAACTCTTATGAAAATTCCTCCTTATTACATGCATATCGAGTTATAGTGGTTAAATACGAAACTTACAGCATAATGAACAACCGTCAGTCTCAAATTGGCGTGCAAAGATGTGATATACGGCCATAGGACCATGATTTCATTACAAGTTAATGCTTTGCGGTGCGCCATACTTTGCTTCTCTATCCTCTTTAATTTAAACGTAAAGACTAAAACATACACTTATAAATCAGATCCATTAAAAGAACTTTCTTCTAAATTATTCCCATTACTGCTTCTCCTCATAAAAAACTTTCGCACACATCACGACACCCAAAGAACCCATCAACCGTCATCAAATCGACTAAATTGAGAAGCGCCTCTCGCACAATATACAGCATGGAAGAGAGGCAGTCAGGCAGGGAAGAGAAGGACGTTAATTTTGCCGAGTCACGTATTTCATATTACGAAAATCAATCGCGGACGTGGCCGAGCAATTTTTAATATTGTTTTTATTAAATTCGGGCATTCATCATATCGAAGCGAAGCGCCTTCGCTGCTACATAGGCGGGGCAAAAACACACAGTAAACGACACGCTGCCTGATGCCAGATAAAACGTCGGGACAGGAGGACGATGAAGAAAATGAGTATTTTGTAGGTACACTACCTAACGTATATTAAGAAAAAATGCACGAACGAAAGAAGTGATTAATAGGGAAAGAGATAGGATCCATAAAAAATGAAATTGTTATATACAAAATGGTACAATATAGACTATATGTAATGAAATAAATTAAGGTAAGGAATATAGAATTCTCCATAAGCAAAAGATAATTGGAATTGGCAATTTTTTCATTCCCTCTTTAATAGAAATCTCTATATTCAAATAAGTAGACATTTTCAAGACTTCGCAGATTTCAGTGGTTTAAAAAGTAGCATTATATGTGTTAATTATTAAATTGGAAATTGTAGACTTAGCTACAATATTTTCAAAATGCTATATTGCAAAAACACAAATTCAGAAAAAAACTAGATACAAAAATGAACGATAGTATTATACAGGGTGTAAGGAGTTTGACTGCCGTAATTTGTCCAGCATATAGAACAAGTAAATAGGATTTAAAAAGTTTATTATATAATGGACTCATCACTTAAACAAAAAAAAGTTTGTTCTGCAATCTAAGGTAAGGTTAAAAAAAATAGAAATCGATGTACTTCGATTTCTATTTTTAAAAATGTCTATAGCTTTGGCAATGCTGAATCATGACCTACCATACTTTATACAAACAGATGTGTTTCACAGCAGCCGAAGGCTGCGGCAATGATAAGAAAATTGCAGATGTAGGTAGCACTTTTAAAGAATAAACTGCCTCTTACAATAATTAAGTCGTATGATTCCTCATTGAATTAATACAAATCCCCTAGGTTACATAAAACGATATTTTAATGAATTATTTGACAAAATACTTTGAAACATTAGTACTGTGTAAGGTGTTGGTGTTAGCACGATGGAGCGCTATACTACACGGTAATATCACGACATGCTGTTAATTATTGTAATCGCGGCAAGTCCTCCGTCTACGGACATTTAACTTTTTTAAGCGCGGCGTTGCCAACTTCTGGTAATTAAGTATTTACTTATCTTGGAAACCGTAAGTGACAGGCTAAAAATTTATCAATGTATTCTATTCAGTTTCATTCAGTCTACAATACATAGTAATTATGGCACTCAAACCACTTGCTTATTGTAATGCCCACACACAAATTGCAACAATAGTATACTTGAAAACAAAATTTCCTATTAATATCAGAAATGCATCTTTATGGCAGCAATTGCAGTAAATGATTGAAATTGTCAACAAGCATTATATTATAGTAAAATACCACTTCTTATTATATTGCAATATAATTAAAAAAATTTACTAAAATACAAATACGATAATCGACGTGTATTTTTTCAAAAAGTAATTCATTTATACATATTCGTGCTGCGCCGGATGCGTCCCTCGTTCGTGCCGGCCACAAAATATAAAAGTGTTACTTTTAAGCGAAGGTGTTTACATAGTACCAGAGACAACCGAGACGCGAAACTCCGTTATATTTTTTACTCCCGATCACTGAATTGGTCCACTGTAAAAGAAAAGACACCGAGTAGGTGGCGCAACGATACTGTACGCGCGAATATTCAAATCTGTCCTATACTATTATATTAGCATAACTAAATTTGTTCGAATACCAGATATTGAATAATATCATAAAAAAACCAGATTCTTCTTTAAAATAAAACCTGATGTTTTTATGATGATAATCAATATCGGGTATTCGAAAAATAAAAACAATTTCATAGTTTCTTATTCGTATCTTCTTCATATCTTTAGACTCATGAATCAGGGCAGCGTGATTGATTTCAGTGGAAGAAATTGACATTTAATATGTGTCAAATTACTAATAATATAAATATAAATTGCCATGCCTATCAACAAAATTATCTAAAAAACAAACAATTCATTGATATATCGAATTTTAATTATATTCACAAGTAATAATGAAGGAATAATGATTTAATACAACATTAGAAATTGAAATGATTTAAATTATTCGTATATCAATCTATTTTTTGTCAAACTCTAACAATTCTGTTCAAGGACTAGGGAAAAACATGGCAAAAAAACCTAGTCAAGAGCTTAAAATTAATAAAATTCAGGCGTGAATTAAATTGTTATAAATAACGCTTAAATTATCAATATCCGTTCTAAAATTTACCGCGTTTTCATCTTTTTTAATGTATATCATTTCATAAATTAATCTTTTTTTATAATTATTTTCCTTTTTTAAAATTTTAGTGTGTTGAAAATCAAAATTATGTCGTCTATCTTTAGAGTGCTTAGATAAAGCAGTTTCAGCGGTGACGTTATGTGTAACAGTGTATTGATGGTTATAAATTCGTTTCTTTAAATATTGTTTAGTTTGTCCGATATAACATTTATTACAATCTTTGCAATCTAATTTATAAACGACATTACTTTGATTACCATGTTTAATGGGTGTTTTTAAATTTGTGAATAAATGTCTATTGTTGGCAGGTATGAAAGTTATGTGAATGTCTGATTTTTTTAATTCGCGTTTTATTGTGTCGCTTAAATTGTTTATATATCGTATAGTGTGGTATATGTTATTATTTGATTTTGTACCTGTGTTATATATTTTATTTATTCTTTTTGTGATTAATTTATTCTAAAACTCTTTAGGATAGCTATTTTTTTCTCTTTTTTGTTCTCTTTTTTTTCTCTAGTATTGTTTTTACTTTGTAAAAACAGTTTGTCTTGTATTGTTTTTACTTTGTAAAAACAATACAAGAGAATATCAATCAGAGCTGTGCGCATTACATACAGAAAGTACTTGCGTTACATTTGAAATTGCTTTTTGCACATCTCTGGTACCAGTACCAGTATAAACTTTTATACAATTCTAATATAGGTAAATGAAAGCACGAAGCATGAACAATTTATCATCTTTAAAACCACAAACGAGACAAAATGACCAGAATGACATCTTAGTTTTGTTATTAAAAACGAACACCGTAAACAGAATACACGGTAAGCCGAATACACTACACTAAAGATGTAACCTAATTGAAATCTATATAATTCTGAGTATTGAAACTATATACAGCTTAAATGCTAAAACCATAAAACTAACAAACAGTAACTTATGTTAAATAAAAGTTAGAATATACTTAAACGAATGTCCGCAAAATGTAATAGTTCAAAACATCACATCAATCGAAAGAAAAACTAGAACAATAAACTCTCTAATAATAAAAAAAAACACTAGGCAACACCAGGAAAACACAAAACTAATAATGGACGGTGGAAACTAGTAAACAAACAGCCATGAAAGTTGTCTATTTAATGTCAACCATACCGGTTTTGCGCTTGCGTACTTGTCTAACAAGTGCTGCCCCCTAACCGTGCCTTTGGATCTGTTAGAGAAAAGGACCGCAATATATTTTTGTATACTTCAGAAAAAGATAGACTGATTTAAAAAATTCGGATAAAATTTCTTATCTTGTTTCACGTCTCGGTTGTCTCTGATAGTATCATGTCCGTAGTATGTATGTAGATTAAGTATTCTGATTTTGTTGTGAAATGTTAGATGAATATATCCATATGAATAAAATAGCAAACAATACTTATGTATTCGATACGTACACTGCTCAGAGAGCAGAAGTCTACGTGAAATTGCTATCACAGACACAATTTTTGTGTTTATAAAAGATTAGCGTTGAATAGGAAGATATAGGGGAGAGCGGGGTATTATGAGCCACGGGGAATCGTGAGCCAGCGCCATTTCTTTTTCCTAGTGAATCATTACAGTTGTAACAACTGTCATCGACTTGCCTCATTATAATCTAACATTTCCACAGTCAGTGAATGTGTGCACCCGCATTGCTACTTTAAAGTGTTAATAGATTAAAATCTGTTGATCTCGATGTATCATTTTTACTCCTTGTGACGTCCATTATTACGACACTATTCTACGAATTCAAGCAGGTAACTATGTTTATAATATTCGTCTGACTTCAGGTTTTCGAAATGAAAAAGAAATTCTGCATGCAATTAGCATTTTTTAATTTATTTTTGGCCATTTTATAAAAACAAGGATTCGGGGAATTGTGAGCCACTCGGTTCTTGACATTTACTGAGATAACTTTACGTGTTTGATGTTCTTTTTGATTTTTAATGTAAAATTGAGGCACATAGATACCGATTTTTGATCTAATCAAAATTTTCCAGTCACGATGCCGCGTTATTATGCTAAAAATGACGAATCGCTCGATTTTGACAATATTTTGGAGGCAATCAAGCAGGTGAAAATTCAGAAAGCATCGATCCGGCAAACATCCACCGCCCATAAAATGTCGTGGGCAACCTTGGGTCGGTACATCGCGAAATTTGCTAACATCGACGTTGTTACGGCAAAAGAGGATTTTATGAGAAATTTGCTTGACATTTTTTCTTATTGTTTGAAAATATATTGCGATTCAAACACATTAATAAACATTTTCTAACAAACATCATTCATTTCATTCGCCTAATTTGTTCATTTACCTAATTTAAAAGGTGGCTCACGATTCCCCGAGATTTTTCAAACTGAAGCAAATTCAAGTTTTCTTCAATTATCTGGGAATCATCTGATTTGAGGATATTCGATAGAAATATTGTGACTGAAAGAAAGGTTATTCTTTATACTACAACATCCGGCGTTGAAATTTGACAGAAAAATTGATTTCATAGCAACTATTCGGCAATAAAAAAAGTGGCTCACGATACCCCGGTCTCCCCTACATAAAAGCAAGCAGATCATTGTATGTAAGGAAATTTGATTGGATAAATATTATCTGATACGTGTATTTTACGCTATTCTTGCAATTTTATTTATTTAATTTTAAACGTGTATTCAGTTATAACTTTATTTGTATGTGGAAAGTACAATTCCTGATATATAAAAACGTAAAATTGAGACGGTTGTTGTTTTGATGAGAAAACCAGTCCGCAAGAACGTATATTTCGAAATTTCACAACTACAAGTGTTAAAATGGGATTATATATATATTTCTACGAACGCATTTAGTTGTATATCTGAATAATACTAATCGGAAAAAATAATAACTAAACGCGTTAAAAAATGATGTTTGGATTCTAATATAAAGACACATGTATCGTTTTTAAAACGGGGATGAAGGATAAAATCTCTTAAGAGAATATCAATATATAAAAAATTTACAGACGGTTAAGAATAAATCAGTTAAAACTTTGACTAATGTGGAAACTAACCAAAAAGTAAACTTACTTTATTGTTGCCTTTCTCCTGTTGTAATCGCATCTATTTTGAAATATAGAGATCAAAGCTGGATACAGTTTCGATGATTTCATATCATCTTATCAACTAATGAAAGTAGGTAAACAAAGTCACTTTTACCGCAGTCACTCGACGTGGACACGCTGTATAAGCTGTATTTTGACAGCTAAAACTTGTGTAAAATCACCAAATTGTCATAATTATGACAATTGGTCATAATTATGACCAATTGTTGGCAGGTTTTATAAGCTATACGGCGTGTCCACCGCGAGTGACTGCGGTAGAAGTGACTTTGTTTACCTACTAATGAAACTGTACAAAACTGTTTTTTGCTTTGTGGATAAATAAAACGAAGGGTTTGCAAAAGTATTTAGTACGAATACTCTAACAAATCGTGTAAATAATACCGTAATAATTTTTCTAAGGTTGAACAAAATCCTTTAGTGCAATTCAAAAAATTGACCACAGTCTAAACATAGCGAAACACGATTATTCGATGCTTGGCATTGCTATTCATAGTTTGAGAAGTCGGTTACCTTATGCGACAAACTATCGAACGTGTGCCGTTCGAAAGTGTTCATAGTATCGTGTAGTGTTGGTTTAGCAAAGCAGCATTCATGAATTGTGGTAAAAATATCATTTCTCTTGAAGAACAGAATTGCAACGAAAGTACTTGTAATACAGGATCAACCTATAAACGAACTACAGTAGATCTGTGTAATGCCTTGTGCATTTTGACCACCATCACCGTACCGGCAGCGCTTGCTAGAGTATGGAACAGGAGATCAATTTCTGTTCTTAATATTACATGGGGAGAGGAAAACGGGAAAACGAAGGCCGTGACCGAGTAGTCGGCATCATATCGAAGAGTGGGAGGGAGAGACGGCAATACCCTCTATTGCCGGCTGAACTGACGTTATTAAATTCGAAATGAAAAATTGGATAGTTTAAAATTGGATGGCTGCATATCACTGTTAAAAGAATTATGTCGGCCATCCGCCGTCTCCCGCACAGTAGGGTCGGGGATCGACTGGTTAGTATAAAGGCCGAAATACGGCCTGGTGTGTGAGATCCTTATTTTCCGGAAAAGTAGATCTTGCTGAGGAGTTTTAGAAAAAAAGTAAATTGACATAGAAAACCTTTATTATATATAGCTGTTTTACATATCAGGAGATTATACATCGAAAGTTTTCGAACATTTTATGATAGTAATGGAAGTTTATTTAGCAATACCTAATATTGTTACATTTAATTTACATTAATACTTATCTAACTTAATTAACTATTTATTTTATTTTACTCTGCTACAACATCGAACCTAGATCACTCAATTTTTTTTTCAGATTTCTCTTAAAGTTTTTAAGTCACTACAATATTTTAAACTTTGTGGCAATAGCTAATATTATTACATTTAATTTACATTAATACTTATCTGAAACATACTTAATAACTAATCTCTTAAATTTATTTGCAAGTATTTTTGTCTACATATATTAATTTCTGTGCATAGTAACCATGAGTAATTTTTAACATAAATAAGTTTTACTTGGTAATGAATGTATATGGCTACATGGGCTATGTTTTAAAAATATTTTTTATACAGGGTGATCGAACCAGTCGGTGACGAACCAAACTTATGTTTTTTAATGGAACACTCGGTATTAGAATATCCCAATCGATACTGCTAATTAACACAAACAATTTCATATAACATTAGTTGGGTCTAAGACCCATAGTTACGGAGAGAAAAGCGATTAAAGTTGAAAAAACGCTCCAATGTCATCCATTTTATACCAAATCCGGATATGAATATTAAAAAATTAAGTGTATCATTGAATGTGCATATCCTTCGATAAAATAATGGCCTACACTCAATTTGAAATTATTCACTATTATACAGGGTGATCGAGTTTTGTAAATTCAATTCGGACTTACTTTTTTCAAATGGAACACGCTGTATATTGTTGTTGTATATATTGTTTCTGTGTTAAAGAGCACTTTATCAGCTTTTCAAATATGCCATACATGTTACCCTTTTGACTGACGCTTTTTAAGCAAATTGACCGCAAATGTAATTTTTTGAGATTTGTTACGTTTAAACATTTAAAGTCATCAAAAAAGTTATCAAGTTAGTATTTTAATAAAGATGCTGCAAATCCTAACAAGTGAATCAATTACTGACATCCCTGTCAAAACATTAAATTCTCTATTTGTAATTTATTCTTGATTTATTATCAATTATTCAATAGAAATGACTCTAACTACAGAAGAATTGGTAAATATGGTGTTTATCAGTGGCGTATATAGGAATTCATTTTGGGGGTGGAGGGTACGGGGAGGCTGCTCAGAAAACCAAAAATATGCGGTTGAAAACTTAATTAAAAAATTTGGTACTGGCAAATTATTACCTGATTAAAAAATTGGGATTTCTATTTTTTCTAGCGAAGACGTCTATAACTCTATCAATGTCAATTTCAATATTTATTAAGTGTCGGAGTTAGTGTGACCCATTCTGGGGAGGAGGGGAGGGGGAAGGCTCCCTCCCCCCTTATATACGCCACTGATGTTTATACTGGGCGAATGCCAAAAATGCCCACTGTTGGCTAGTAGAATATATGCTTCTCGATATCCGGAATACGAAAGAAAGCCAAGACCGGATGCATTTCGAAGTTTATTGGAGAGATTTCAACAAACAGGAAACGTTGCATTTACAAAACGTAAAGTAATTAACAAACCTGTCACAAATGAAGCAAACCAGTTGACGCTGTTATTAGAAGTTGAAGAAAATCTTCAAGAAAGTACCGCTGGAATTGAAAGAGTGTCTGGCATTGAACGTACCAGCATTACAAGGATGTTAAAAAATATAAATATCATCCATATCATATGGAATTGCATCAGCAACTTTACGATCGCGACTGTGCTAATAGAGAATTATTCTCAATTTTAAATAAGATTTGGAATGATCCAAATTTCATCGATAATGTAATGTTTACTGATGAGGCTATTTTTAAAAGCAATGGAATGGTTAACCGGCATAACATGCATTATTATTCTGTAGAAAATCCACACTGGATTTTTTAAATTGACAATCAAAATAAATGGTCGATAAACGTCTGGGGTGGAATAATTGGCTCGCGTGTAATAGGACCTTTCTTTTTTGAAGAACGATTAACTGGCAAAGTATATCTAAATTTTCTTAGAAATGAGTTGCCACTACTTCTAGAAACTCTAAATTTGAGAGCAAGAGAGCAATTTTGGTTTCAACACGATGGAGCTCCCCCATATTACCACAGAAACGTAAGAGCTTATCTCGATAACTGGAAAGCAAATCGCTGGATCGAACGCGGTGGACCAATTGCGTGGCCACTGAAATCACCCAATAGATTTTTTTTTGTGGGGGCATGTTAAATATGATGTTTATAAAGATGCATTTCTACAACAGCAGATGATATGAAGGCTAGAATAAGGCGGAGTTTTTACAACATTTCGGAACGCATTTTACAAAAAGTTAAGCTATCATTTATCAGTCGGCTCAAAATGTGTCTGCATTTAAACGGCGAATTGTTTGAACATCTATTGTAGTATTGTTTAATAGTTACCAATATTGTTATTTTTGTTGCTAATGTTTTTTATTATCATTAACTCTACATAACATTTTTATATTTTGTGCATACTGAGTTTCTTTTGTTTGTTTATTATGGATTATATGCATGCGTCAGTCAAGAGGGTAACATGTATGGCATTTTTGGAAAGCTGATAAAGTGCTCCTTAACGTAGGAAAATAATATACAGGGTGTTCCATTTGAAAAAAGTAAGTCCGAATTGGATTTACAAAACCCGATCACCCTGTATAATGGTGAATAATTTGAAGTTGAGTGTAGGCCATTATTTTGCCGAAGAGCATGGCACATTTAATATTCATATCCGGTTTTGGTATAAAATGGACGACATTGGAGCGTTTTTTCAAATTTAATCGCTTTTCTCTCCGTAACTATGGGTTTTAGACCCAACTAATGATATATGAAATTGTTTGTGTTTATTAGCAGAATCGATTGGGATATTCTAATACCGAGTGTTCCATTAAAAAAAACATAAGTTTGGTTCGTCACCGACTGGTTCGATCACCCTGTATAACGAAAATATTTTTAAAACGTAGTCCGTGTAGCCCTCAATCATATCCCAGAAAGGTTTTTCAAAACTCCTCATCGTTTAATTACAATCGTCCAGCCTATCTTAGTTTCACCACCCTGTATATGCAATCATACTAGGTGAAACGGAACCTAGTTTTTTTGCTGTTTCTTCACTTACTCCGGAACATCTATTGTGTCTCTCTTGCTCACACACAAAACATTTAACTGTTCTATCAGTTCTCCTAAACTCGGTATTGCACACATTGCATTTATTATTGGACATACTTATTTCTTGCTTGTGTTATATGACACTAATTGTTAACATGATATTGCACATACATTACAGAGCCGATCAAAACACGTCTACATCCGCCAGCGACTAACGACTAATTTGTAGATAGTATAGAATATAACGTCACATTATCATTAGGGTTATATTGAATATTTGCTATTTTAGATTTAGTTTTATTGCAACAATTTTTAATAAGTTTCAATATCAATATCTTAATTGGTTTAAACGGAATACAGGGAATATTGTCTCTCTGAAGGTTAGATAGTAATAGCTATGTAACAAAATGCAACACAATTGCAATGGCCATTCACAATTGGACTGTTAAACTATTATCAAGAATGCCAGGTACAGCAGCTTCGTTTAATGATTGGACAGTAGATGTGACCGTCCTGTGACACGACAATTGCCGAAGCTATCGCTCTTCCCGACCCCTTGCACTTTCAATGATTTTACTATGAGCTATTTATTGATATACATATTTATTTTACTCTCAACCACTTCATGAAGCGACTGGATGTCGCTAACGCTGTGTGCGTAAATTACTCCTAATGTTACGCCTAAATATTTGTAATTAAGATCGACACTTATGCAAGTGTCATTAAAAAGACATTTTATTAAAAATTCTTATTAATGTTGTTTGTATCTAGTAAAAGTAGTAATAACTTTTTTTTTAATTCATCAGTGGTTAGGCAACAACATTTTTGAAATTGATCAATTCTATAATACAGTTAACCGGTGAAACAGTCACACTTTTCTTTAAGTTGGCTAATATGAAGTATAATTAAAAACTTTCCCAGTTATATATGTCTTTATTTACTGGATAATTATGTTAGTCAAACATAATTTTGATTGAAGTGTGTTGTATGGATAATACTTTATTTATAATATTAAGGTAAAGTGGGGTAAGTGAGTAGCAGAATTTTCAAAGCTCGAGTTTAATTATCATTTTAAAGCAGAATAATTAAGATATAAACTTCATAATTTTATATTACATTGATCTATAACTTTCTGGGATGTCTTTGCGCCTATAATATTTCAGGTATTTTTTACTACTACCTGTGCTACACACTTACCTCGCAAAAAGGGGAAAGTGTGTATGTGAGCTAAATTATATATGTAATCAAGAGGTTTCAAGTTTTGCTTTTTCCAGAACATAAACGACCTTGTTTTAGGAGGAATTGATATTACGGAGAATATTTAGTTAAAATGGTTAGAACTTATATCAGGAAAACTTAGAGATGTTGTGCTTACACCAAAGAAATTCTAGAAGAAGCTATACAAGAGGTTAAACGTGAACGAATTACCGCGTATAAGGCTAGCAAAAAGTATTCTATAACTATGATGACACTTAACTACCATATAAGAGGCATAAGAGGAAAAAAAAAGCAGTACTCAAGGTAGAAAGACGGCTATACCACTTGAAGAGGAAAAAAGATTAGCAGAGGGTATCAAAATTATGGAGAAATGGGGATGAGGATTGAGTCAAAAGGAAGTTTTGATGATTTCTGGGGATTATATTACGCGTAATAAGTTGAAAGTTCCATTTAATAACGGCGTACCTGGAGAAGACTGGTATCTAGGGTTTTCAAAAAGGCATAATTTATCTATTAAAAAACCTCAATCTATTCAATATGCTCGGAAGCAGAGTTTGGACCCATTTATTATAAATAATTATTTTCAACTCTTAGGGAAAACATTGGACCAACTAAATTTACGTCATAAACCTCATCTTATTTGTAATTTAGATGAATCCAGTTTTTGCACGGATGCCTCAAAAACAAAAGTTGTGGGAAGTAAGGGTATTGCAGCTTCACGAACTACTGCAGGTGTAGGAAGAGAGAATATAACTGTTTTAATGGCTGGAAACGCCGCCGGACATAAAGCTCCCCCTTTGATAATTTTCAACAGGAAGAATTTATGGGATGAATGGACGATTCCGGAGGACAACTGTTTTCCAGGCACTACCTACGTTGTCACTAGCAATGGTTGGGTGGAGTCTGAAGTTTTTCTAAATTAGTTTAAGAATAGCTTTTTAAAAGAAATTGGTGATGCTAGGCCAATCCTATTAATTTACGATGGTCATGTGTCTTAGGTAGATGAACGACTAATTTCATGTGCTTTGCAAAATGATGTTACTATATTAAAACTGCCACCACATTCGAGCCATTTGCTCCAACCGCGGTAAGTGTGTTAAAATATGATATATCATCTTTTAGTATTTGAAAAAAAATGTTTTAAATGTCAATCTTTATTATTACAAACTTTTTAATATATTAGCTTACAGAACAAACTTTGGGAATTGAGATAAGTAAAATAACATCTTAACTATATTACTGAACATTGTAAGTAGCAAAAGGAAGCTGAAATCGATGTATGCCTCTTTTACTAACAGTCGGCGCAGGAATACACATAATAACATATTGGTTGTTAACAAAACATCATTCTTCAGGATCTGCCCAAACAAAAGAATTGTCAGCAGTCGGGTCTAATGAACGAATTTTTTGTGTAAATCTTACTTCTACATCGTCATTTTCTTTATCTAGTGAGACTACTTGACCAATATAATGTTTACGGGATTTTTTAGTTGCACAAAGCACAAGTACCCAATCATCGATATCTGCAACACGTCGTCCTCCGCTGAAATCATCTGCACATTCTAACGATTCTTGTTCATCTCGAAATTCCTCTTCAATGTCATTGTTAGTATCTTCGTAAACTACTTCGTTATCGGATGATTTTTCTGATTCAACAACTGCTTTACGTTTTTTTGGTAATTTTTTATTTTGTTTTAGTTGCAAACGTTTCAGTAGTTCTGTACTGGTGATGACCTCCGCACCGCTCGCAACTTTCTTTTTCGACTTCTTTATATATGTGCTTTTGTGTTGCTTTACCCCATCTAGCAAGAGCTCCTCAAATTAAATTGTAGTTATTTGCGGACGTGATTCAGAAGGTGCTTCTACCTGACTATTACGATTTGTTAACCCTAATTCATTGTTGTTGTTATTCAAAGGCTCTTTGTATGTTGTCCATCGTTTCAACATCAAAGGATCATTCCACTGCTCTGTGGAAATAACTGTAGAGACAAATGGAAATATTCCACCTTTTTTGAAACCATTTGCTATTATTTCAGGGTTTGTTTCAGACAAAACGTTTCCTATTAATCTGCTAAATTGTTTTTAGGAATTCTTCGACCTTGGTTATGTCTTTGCCATAGTACAACTTCGGCATCCCACCTCATCTTTAGCGAACACTTAAGTCAATCGGTTGAAGAAAATGGCTCGAATGTGGTGGCAGTTTTAATATAGTAACATCATTTTGCAAAGCACATGAAATTAGTCGTTCATCTACGTGAGACACATGACCATCATAAATTAATAGGCTTGGCCTAGCATCACCAATTTCTTTTAAAAAGCTATTCTTAAAATAATTTAGAAAAACTTCAGACTCCACCCAACCATTGCTAGTGACAACGTAGGTAGTGTCTGGAAAACTGTTGTCTTCCGGAATCGTCCATTCATCCCATAAATTCTTCCCTTTGAAAATTATCAAAGGGGGAGCTTTATGTCCGGCAGCGTTTCCAGCCATTAAAACAGTTATATTCTCTCTTCCTACACCTGCAGTAGTTCGTGAAGCTCCAATACCCTTACTTCCCACAACTTTTGTTTTTGAGGGATCCGTGTAAAAACTTGATTCATCTAAATTACAAATAAGATGAGGTTTATGACGTAAATTTAGTTGGTCCAATGTTTTCCCTAAGAGTTGAAAATAATTATTTATAATAAATGGGTCCAAACTGTGTTTCCGAGCATATTGAATAGATTGCAATACGTATCTACTATATTTCTGACAAACAGCATTAGAAGCATTCAGTTTTATAAAATGGTATTCCTATTACTCCGTGACCTTAGCGACTATTGCCTGTACAACGTAGACTCCAACGCAAAGTCAAAGATTATAAAAACGAAATCAGTAGTTTGATATCACAATTTATAATCTATGCTTTGCATCTATTCTATGCAAATATTCGCTTTTCTTTTATATAGTCTTAATTTACAAATACTTACCTGTAGAATTTTTCTTCGTTGTTAAAAAATTATGCTGCGACTATTCGAAATTTTCTGAATTTCTCCTATGTTCGAAAACATAATTATATTGCTCAATAATTTGCTAAATTATTGACAAATTTCTTGCTTCATACTTCTGACTGTTTCTTGCTGATGCTTTATTTTCCTAATGAAATATGATTTATACGAATATTTATTTCCTTAAACACGGCATTAATCTCAAATATCTCTTATCTTAAATATAAATTATTGCTCAAACAACTTTTCTTTTCAGCACAATCTTTCACAGACAAACTGATTGTGTATACTGTGGACTTTCCAACGTAATTTTGATTTTAGTGTACAACATCAAGCCAGGCTCATAGTACTGATAACTAAAAAGATTACATTAACAAGACTCTCTCTTAATAATGTATTTAGTGGTAAATTATAACACGTAAACAAAAACGCATCAGTTTCTTATTATATTTTCGTTGAAAGTTATCGTCACTAATATTATTCAAACATCCCTGAAATAACGTAACCTGTTAGCGGTTACAAAATCTTACGAATTTACTTCCACCAGAAGAATGGGGCGCTAATGTTAAGAAATAAAGCATTTGTCAAGAAAGATCATAGAAAGTCGCCTTATCTACGACAGGTCGCCAAGAGCAGATCCCGAAACAAGCTCGAGAACGTTAGCTACTAGGACGCAACAGAGGAAGCCCGCAGCAACGGCTCTCCTTCTCTGTTCATTACGGGATTACATCACTTTGACATTTAATTATTTAAAGTGAGACGCCGGTGACGCGCCCGGCAAAACCCCGATCCAATTTATGTGAGAAGCTCCGCGCGGGAGTTAATACCGCCGGACGCTCTGTGGCAGTGCCGTGCTGATGGGCGGGAGAATGTGGTAGGTGGGGTAGCGTTGGCGACGGCACGAGAAAACGTTCGGAACTCATTTTGGCCAAAGCTCATACGTCACCCTTGGAGTAAATTAAATAAAGTCTCTCTCACTAGTTGATGGTTCGCTATACTCTTCGTTTGCCTCTGCACAGAGACTTCGGTTCTCTCTTTCTTTAGTGTATATTCGTCCGGGTGCTAAGTTCCGTACGTGAATGAGCTTGTCAGCGCTCGTGTGTTGGTGTGGCTATATCTGATCGAAGAGACTGGCCATTCCAATTTCAAGATCGATCACGCCGCAGGTCCTCTCTCCTGTCCTGCACGTATGTACGAATCGTTCGTTTCATTCCTTTGATGGCTATGGCGACGACGAGTTGAAACAGAGTAGGTGAAGTTTTATACGAAATAGTGAAGTAGCTAGCAGCATAATTATTATAATAATTGTTATTTAAGTAAAAATATACGCACTAATTGACTTATTTGTACTTCTTCACTTAACATAATGGAAATTTCTTTTCGATTCTGTGACAGTACTATTTATTAACAGTTTCTTGCTTAATTTCATTCCTGTCCCCCGTTTTAGTTATAATAAATTATCGAAATCTGAAGTTATAAATTCTCTCCCTTAGTGGGTAGCCTTACGTCTGACTATTATCATATTGATGGTAAACTTTGTTTCTTGTTTTCGTTTAATTTATACGAATGAAGTTTAGATCCTAGATTTCTTAATTTTTCTTTTGAATAATCATCTTGACATTATTACTTACTGGTTATATGTAATATACTATTTCATAGAAATATAGATGATTATACATTAATAATTAGATCGTGTGAAGTATTGACATGTAGGAAACATTGTGTTTGGAGAGTTTTCACAGAATAATGTTAATTTTGTGAGGTATTCCAGGTTTTGACAGCATCATACTAATGTAATGTATACACAACACCGAAACAAAACAAAGTAAAATGAAAGCAGAAAAATAATAAAATATATCAACTTGAGGTTTCGCCACTAATGAAAATTGCTCTTCAGGAACAAAAGTGTTTAGAGGCGAAAACCTTCTGACCTTCTGAGTTTTATGTCTAAAAAATATAAAACACGAGTTGTTTTTCTCAATACTACAAAATGCTCAAACAATCTATTGGAAGTTGTAAATATTAGTACTATTTTTCATAAATTGTCAGACTTTTTTATTAATCAAAAGTAACCTAGCCATTTTCCAAACATACAGAAATATGTTTGTCTTATCCTTAAGATAAGCAGAAAATGTAGCCTGATTAAGGAGTATTTCCATAGAATTATTGTACTTCGTAATGATGTTGATGTCCAGAAAATATCTGTTTTGGCGATTGAACCATTAATATTCTATTGTAACTACATTTTTTGAACACTAATGTCTTTTATATGCTGTACTCGATCTACCAGAAGTAGGTAGATTCCGGTAGATCTCATATCGCATCGACACCCACCAATGTCACGGAAAGAAACGCCGACTCCAACCTCGCACAGCAAATGAGCGCTCTTCAAGACCTTGTGTGCAACATCAGTGAAGTTACCAAACCCATTGGCCGGTCTGTCTCATGCGCCCTCTCCACGAACAACAATGCGAGTTAAATTTGCCGATTCTTCTCCAGAGATTAGGATAACCGCATGGAATGCCTGCGGCGTCCATAATAAAAAACTTGAGCTTCTAACTTACCTGTCGGATAATTTCATAGATGTTCTCTTGCTCAGCGAAACCTGGCTCAGACCAGGCGATCGTTCCACGTTGCCCAATTACATTTTATATAGATCTGATCATCTAACTGGGAGGGGTGGCAACACTACAGTGACTGTCCGTAGGCATCTCATAAAAACCAGGTCTCAGCTTTCCCAGGTTCTCTTCCTCGAAGCTGACGCTGTCCATTTACAACTTAAATCGTTTAGTCCTTTGACCACAATATCTGTTTATGCTTCCCCCAGTCGGGAATGTGATCCGCATGAGTTTCACAGTCTCTTTGCAACAGATACCCCGGTCAATGTGGGAGGTGACCTGAATGGGAAGCGTCCCTCGTGGGGATGCGCGACAACCAATCAGTTTTGGAGGCCAGATATTCTGGACGATGTTCTGAGCAACGATGTTCCTTTTACAATATCGGTCGAAAGTGTCGCGGAACTGTCATCTGATCACAATCCAATACTGTTTACATTCAGGGGGAGGAGGAGGGAGGAGAGGAGGGGGAGAAAGTCACCCATGAAGACGCGGCGTTGCGACGGAGGGTGGATTGGGAAGGATTTATTTTCAACGCCAATCTTCTAGTTGAGGATGTCCCTTCTGACATTGATATCGTGGATGAGTTAGAAACTCTGTCTTTTAACTTTTCTAAGGGTATCACTGATTCCATCATGAAGGCCACTTCATTTTCAGTTCTATCATCCGATAGGTGCCTTCCTACAAATGTGAGAGCTCTGTTGAGGGAAAAACGAAAGGCCAGAAAAAAGGCTCAGACAACTGGCTGCCTTTTGGATAGAGTAAGGGCGAATGTTTTGTCTAGCATCTTGAGCGAGAAACTCAGGGAATTTTACAACGACAGGTGGTGGTCGAAGATTTCTTCTTCGTTAACTGAGGATGGGTCTATATGGAAATTGGCCAAGATACTCAGGGCTTCCAGAGCCCCAGCAACAAATCACCCTGTGCATGGTCCGAATGGACTGGAATACAATGAGCTAGGAAAGTCAGAGGTATTTGCCGACCACGTTGAAACTGTTTTTGAAGGTATACATAGAGCTTGATGGTACTTTTGACCACCTTCACGATAATGTTGAAGCGTTTCTGAACGAGCTCCTGAGTTTGGTGAACGATACCATCCTCCGGCCGACATTAATGAGGTACGAGCACAGATTGCCTCTAGATGAAATGGAAAAGCCGCTTGGTCGATTATCTCCCAGCTGATCTACAGAAAAAGCCAGCTCAGTCTAAAATTAAAGCTGCTGGTCTACACCACATTCTTAAGATCTATTCTAACATATGGATGCCTCGTATGGTCCAACTCAGCGAAATCTCACAGGATGAAGTTTAACACCCTGCAAAACAGAATTCTTAGGCAGGAGAGGCCACACAGATCCGACAACCCTCTTGTGGAGTGCCTTGCGCGATTGGATCCGGATAAGCCCTCACCACTCGTTAGGACCAACAGGATCTCCACCACCACGGAACCCACCTGAACCCCAACACTCAACCTCGGGCAACCCTCCACCTGATGACGTAACCACCCCAGGACTACGTTTTCATCTTCTACGCTCCAACGGAAATGTTCTTTTACTAAATTTTTACTTATACACCTCCTCCATCAAGAAAATGGCATATTATCCAGATAACCTCCATTGTACTCAACAGCGGGGATGGCCCGGCATGTATAGAGAATAAAAAGTTTAGGGGCAAAATCCCAACCTTAGCAAGGCAAGGACTGACCATAGTAGTAACGTTAGTCGTACGGGAAACCTTCACTCATACATATGTGTATATGTATATTACAACACTTTACATACATACCATCAGCCTTATGCATAGTCCCGACGTTAATAGGGTGTTAGTACGCTATTAGTTAGTGGCCACTAAGACCGCACTAAGATGCTTTTAACTTTCCTTATTCATAGTCGCGTATTTCATCATATTTACTGGCTACTAAGTAATAGCATCTTAGCAGAAAAAAATATATGGCAACAGTGAAAACAGAGTTCGCAATCATGCGCCGTTAGCGTAACATAGCAGATATTTGAAATTAGTTATTAGAATTCCGTTAGGAATTTAAAAAACGTCCAATTGATTTTTTTTTTTTGCAAATTTGATCAATTAATTTCGCTATTTTGTTGAGATAAGAAGAAAGTAAGTATATATAAACTTAGAAAAAGTTTCTTTTAATGAGTATAATTTTGAAAATATGGACGAATTAATTGATATACAAGCACAATTACAAGAAGTTGTGGAAGCACAGGTACTCATCTGAAAGCCTAAAGTGTACATGGAAAGATTGAATCTACATATGCATTCGAGGTGTTTGATAATGTTCAGTTTAGAACAAACTATTGCACGAGGAAAAAAGTTGCTAAATCTGTTATAGCCGAACAACATAGGTTTTTACAATGAAGATTAAGCCGAACAGTAAAAAATGTCTTGTGGTTTATTTATTGAAATATTTTATTTGTTCATATTAAATATAATACGTATACATTTATTATTTACATACAAATGACATATTACTATCTTATTTTTATTACTTACAGCTACTTTCTTGTCTTATATTACTAAATATTTACTATAGTCACCAGGTACCTAGATAAATAATATTTGTCAACATCATAGTTGTATATTCAATAGCCCTTCTACAATCATTTCTTAGCACATTTTACGAGTATTTGGAAACAGCATTAGAAACGTAACAATAAAAAATCATTAAAATTGTGTTTATAATTAACTTTATCTGCACATACCATGCACTTTCCATTCCTCTGCTTATTCGCTCCCCCCGTTACTTAAAACGGGTATTGCTGTTCTTTCTGAAACATCCCAATTTTGCAAACGTTCACGTTTTTTCTAAAAAAAATAGTTTCATTTTTTATTATAATTACTATACATTGTCTATTATTTATACTTACAAATTCCATTTCAATTTTTTAACACAGGTGTTACTAAATATTTTCCCGGGTTCTGTTTTGTTGGTTATGTAGTCTTAAAATGCACTTAAACACGCTGTAAGATGCTACTAAGGATTTAGTAGCCTATTAAAGTTAAAACGTTGTTAGTAGGCAGAAAACGCGACTATGAATACCGGATTTCTTAGTACAATGTTAAAAGCGTCTTAGTAGCCACTAACTCGACTATGCATAAGGCAGCATATGTATATCAATAGACAGATTATTATTAGATTACATTTTAAACTAATGCAGTAATTCATTTCAATTAATCTTGATCTTTCTTTTTTGCAATAACATCGTCATCACGAAGCAAGTATGAATTTTAAGCTGCTATAGTAATTATGGCGCGGCCATTATTGCCAGATTGCCATCAACCATCAACATGCTGTACGCAGGGGTTTAATTGCCCCGACAGCGTATATACATACATAGGTGCAATCATGCAAATGCGACGTTCATAAAGTTTAATGCATTTTCGAAAGCATAAATTAGAGCATTTATGGTTTAAACTCTACAGAGTGTTTTTGACTTTCAACTAAGATATGGTAATGGTAATGTAGTATTAAAATTTCCTGTCATGTTTCTTAGTGCTACATTGCTTTTGTTCCTTTATTTAGAAAATCGCTATTAAATATTAAAAACATTAACTTGGAATAAGATATGTGCAAAATTATTAGTCAACTTAGGTTTTTAGAAAATATTTTTAAAATTATTAACCAATTATAAAATCTTGATCGTTGTTGAATTTCAAGAACATCGAAAAGATCTAACGAATCAGTGCCGTGAATGATCCTGTATTGTGTTTATTATTTAAGTCTGTTTATGATTTCCCGTCACCTAGTCTATTAAAAACTAATATAATTATATAATTATAAACTTGGCCAATTTGCTACAGATACCAGTGGCTTACGCATGCAATTTTACATTTAATGTAAATTATAAGAAAACATGTCCCCACTGTACTCACCATTGGACGGTTAAGTGAACTTACCGATCCTGGCATATTAATAAGACACGACTTCATACTAATTTGTAATTCATGGTTGTTATTATAGGCCATGTTTAATTATACCTGAAGCTAATAGTAATTACTGTTGAAGTACAAGATTCATTCTATGTAACTACTAATAAAAAAAATAATTTAAAATAAAAAATACTTTACTTTGTCAAACCACTTTATATAAAAAGTGGTTTAACAAGGCTAGGCTAGTGGTTTAACTACGCTACAGGTGTAGCTCATTGCACAACAACAGGTACGGATCAGTAAGGAAAAAAGGATGAAGAATAAGCCGACAGCATGATCAACTAAACGTCAAATAAAAGCTAATCTACACAACAACATCCAGACCTCCACTTTTGTTGTGTTTTGCTTTCTTCGAATAGCTCTACATATGTACAACAAAAAAGTAAAAAAATATTACATACATTACATATAATCCATACACTAACATAAAACAATCTTTGTTATTGCCTTAGCGCATGTTCATCTATTTTAGCAGAATTGGACACATTGTGTGTAGTAACATAAAGCACATGCTTACTACTTACTATATACATACTTTTAAAATATGGTTTTGAATTTTCAAAGTGTTTGAAACATCTGAAACATTTAGCTGCCAATGCAAGATGAAAGAAGAGGACCTTCTCTCATAACGTCTTGTTTCTCTTGTGACTAAGTTTGCTTATCCATTGATTTACCTACTATAAAGTCCGGTTTACATGCAACCAGTAATTTACTAACTATCCACGTATAAAGTGTAATAATATTTTAGTTGGATTTTAGTGGATAGTACCAAATTCTTCCACCACTTGACTAAATTACTACTGTATTAAACTTGAAGATGTAAACAACTCAGAATCTCATTACAGAGATTGAATGTTCTATACGCCATATTAGTCGTGACGTAGCATTTGCGGAAGGTCAGTGTAGTGGATCCAAACAAATCTGTGGTGATAGTATTTTTCCATTGCTTGAAAATAAAAGCCGGTTTTTAAATTTCTTACAGTGTTAATAAGTGTTCAAAGGTAAATAAATCATCAACAAACTATACAAGGAGTAAATAAAAAATTAGTAGCACATAGAAATAGCACAAACATCATCAGTATATAATTAAATCTGCAATCATAACCTCACTTAGGTGTAACCAAGTGTAATTTATTTAAAACTATCTCTATATTTTAGGATTATTACAAAACATGGTAATGTGTTGGGCACCAGATTGCAAACATTATAATGAGAGAGAAACATGCAAATTTTATCGATTTCCAAAAGATTTAAAATTGAGAAATAAATGGAAGCGTTTGATCAGGTGAGCAAAGTTATTTTTATTTATCAAACACATATTGAAGAAGAGTAAGTTTATTATACTTAAATATGTATTTTATTTTTAGACGTGATGTTGAACCTGGTGCTGATGTGCGTATCTGTAGTTGCCATTTTAAAGATGGCAACAAAGAAAATCTCCCGACATTGTTTTCTCACAACCGTGAAAAAATGTTTACCTCTACCAGTCCGGAGAGAAAGTTAAAGAAAAGAGAGCGTAATGTCAATCTTATGGAACTTCAAGATGTTACAAACGTGTTAGTATATTTTAAAAAATATTAATCAAATGTTTGTGTGGTCAACAAATAATTGTTAATATAATGTATCTATTCATTTTTTTTTAAACAGGGACCATAATGTAGAACCCCAGCCCTCTACATCACGAGTCACAGATGCAGCACCTACTACAGTACCCATGTTGTCACCCACTCAAGTTGATGCTGAGAATTATTTTCTGCAGAAAGCGGTGAAAAATTTAACAGAAAAGCAGGACTCCCTAATGCAACAGTTTTCTTATGAACATATTAAGAAGAACGATAAGTTAGTACTGTTGTATACTGGACTACCAAATGCTGCAATATTTGAGGCTTTATGTAGGCTTCTTGAAAACCAAGAAATAAATTATTACCTGAACTGGAGAGTAGAAAAAATTTCAAGACAAGATCAACTTCTGTTAACTTTAATGAAATTAAGGCAAAATTTTCCGCAAGAGGATTTAGCACTGCGCTTCAACCTATCACAGGCATCTGTATCCAATATAATACTTACATGGATACATGTATTACATGAGACACTGTTTGAGCAGTTAATGTCAAACATTCCATCAAGGCAGAAGAACAAACTGTGTTTACCCAGCAGCTTTGCAACTTTTACGAACTGTCGAATAATTGTAGATTGCACAGAAGTATTTACTGCTGTGCCTCGCAAGAGCATGAAGGTGCAGAGGTTGACATATAGCCATTATAAGCATCGTAACACCTGGAAACTTATGATAGGCGTTGCACCTAATGGCTGCATCACGTATGTATCTGACTTATATCCAGGCTCCACCTCTGATAAAAGGGTCACAAAGGATTGCGGAATTTTGCACCATTTGGAAGCTGGAGACTTAATTCTAGCAGATAAGGGATTCTTAATAAAGGATATTTTACCTGCTGGTGTATCAGTCAACATTCCGCCATTTTTGGAAACAGCACAGTTTACACCGGAACAAGTGCAACAAACCGAGAGTATAGCACGTGCCAGAATTCATGTGGAACGAGCCATTCGTCGAATGAAATCATATAATATTTTAAATTTTATACCCCATACATTATTGCCTCATGCTGACATTGTATGTCAAGTTGTAGCATCATTGACAAATTTACAGTATCCTCTCATAAAACAAGTAGAAGAATTTTACACCGATTCTGAATAAATAAACGTATTCAAATACAATATGTGTTTTGATTTAGTGATAATAATTACCTGGTATCATACTTTACTTAGCTCGGTAGAAGTTATATTTGTCTTGTCCCACTATTGTTCTCATATCGATAGAATAAAAATAGGTTTTAGAAAATTATATTGTAAATAAATAAAACAAGATTTTATTTCAAAAGAAAAGGAATAAATTTATTTATATAGAAATCCTTCAACACATTTATATTTGTTGTCCACTCCACATCTTTTTCGATTGTAACTATTTTACACTGTGCTGGGGTCCAAATAATTAGGTAACAGATATCCCTATTTGTGATGTGCAGTTGCCCTTGAATTTGTTGCCAGTAGTCATGCTGCTGATTTACCCTCATTTCATTGGCCTCTTCAGTAATAATATATGTTTTATCGTGTGCCAGAACTTCACTCAACACTGCATTTCTGTACTTGTAAGGGCATTTTACTTCAACAAGTATATTATCATCTATTAAACCATCTGGACTGGCACCTAAAAACCCACATTCATCAAGCCACAAGCCTGTAGCATTCACTTTTAAGTTTGTGTTTTCCTCAAAGCACTTAATCGCCGTCTTTTCATGTTCTTGTCCCCATTGGATAGCATGGATTGAACTTAAGTCATAGCTTTCTACTATACTTTTAAAAGTGAAGGTGGATATTTATTTCGACGACAAGCTTTTAAAACTGTAGCAAACTTACTTGCTGTTAATCTGTTTTTCCGAATTACCAGCCAATTTTCATTAGTGCTTTGTCCGGTTGTTATTGTAGCAACCTTCACTATGACTTCTCTTGATATGCCGCATTTTTGTTGGATATATTCTGATTTATTTAAAGCTTTATGGTACTCTTCTGAATACAATAACTCTTCGATTGAAGGGACAACGTTACTTTCCACAGATGGTTCTGACTTCAAGATCCAGGAAAATCCAACTGCACCAACTTTTCCTAGATCTGCTTTAAATGTGCTGATTTCCTCGTCTGTCAATTGACGATTTGTGGCACGATACCCTGGTTTTGCAGGGAAAATTTCTTTTAGCTTGGTCACAGATTCTTCTTGCTTTTCTTTGGGTTGATTCCAGGTACAAGTAGTATCTGTTACACTTATATTATGATGTGCACATAAACATAGTGCAGCCATGTGGTGGCATTTGACGAGGCCTCTGGGGCAGTTACACGTGCCATCCACAATGTTATCATCTTCGAGTCCAATCAATATCTAAAATTTAAAACAGTTTACCTTGCTAATTATTTATGAAATTCCTAAGTTTTACCTCAACTTTATAACTTTTATTCTTCATACTTGCAAGTACATCGCCTCTTAATATAGCAGGTTTAAAATTTGGATCATATGTCATGTTCCTAACATGACCACTTTCATATGAGTTTTCTCCGCGTTGAAGTTGAGAAATTTCTTCCCTGAAGAATGCAGCGACCATACTAAATGTAACTACGTGTTTAGTAGACACTAAAAGAAAATGATGAGGTTATAAACGAGTTTTGGATTTAGCATATTGTATACAAACCTTTTTGGTTATATAGTAAATGTAAATTTAATGTATTAGTATGGCTATCTTACATACTTACTTTTTACTTTCTAATTTTTGCTATTATAAAAAAAAACCACAACTTTAAAACACGTACAATGTGAATACACAGATAAAAATGGTTGTTTGGATCCAAGGACTGACCTACACCAATGTGTGACGTCAGACTAATAGAGCGTATTGCAGACTGGATTCTTAATTAGTTGCTGTTTGGTTCTCGAATTTAAAAAGTATACGAGAAGGTTTATTTTGAGAAAATTTAAGCGTTGCAAAATTTAAAAATTACCCAGCTTTTTCACCCTAGAGCAGAACAAGAAATTTTCGATCGAGAGGACACGAGAGACGATGATGTCTCGTCTCACAATCATATTAATTTGCTGTTAAATCAAGCAGTTTTTTCCTCCTGGACACGTTGAAAATCTACGAATTAAGTAGCAGAATGTTACTTCAGTTAACTTAACATTATTACTTTTTTCCGCAATAATGTGAATATACTTTCTTTTAGTTTTTTTTTGCACTTACGCATATTTGGAACGTTTTTCGAGCGTCGCTCATCATTGTAAACAAGGAACGTAATCATAGCACCAACATAATAACTACCTGATACTATTCTGCCAATAAGCAATTACAATAAACAACTCGTCCATTCCTCTATATAAAATCATTCATTATTATCTCTATTAGATTGGCTACCGCTAAAAAAACCCATTCTCGTATTGCGAATTCCATTACCGGGTGCCTATCATCGCACCTGCTATTCTACTTCCTGTATAGATACCTACACCATCCGTTGTTCATTGATTTCGTTCGTTATCACGAAAACACAGCTATTTGTTCGGTAATTAACGCGATTACCTGTGCTCGTGTGCAAAGGTGAACGTTCGGTCGATTTTTAAATATATGTAATTCAAACTGCTACCACGCGTTTTAATAGATTAAAACGTAATGCTAGTAACTAATATAAAAGTACGATCAAAATTATGAGTGTTACTTGTGATTATTGCTTGTTCTGGCTAAATATAAAATACTTGCAGAAAGCATAATAGATACAAGGAAAACAAAAATAACATAAAACGTGCCATGTTTGAAATCTAAGTAGAGTCAAATAACAATTTGGACATGGGGAACCTGCTAAAAATATTAAAATATTAGACAAACTATGAGATAAATTGTAAAAATAATAAAAGAAGAAGACGACACATCAACGTACTGTAATGATATTAGCTACCGTACAGGGGTCTGTAATTGTAGTTCCGCGTTTATTAAATAGATGGCGCTGTTAACTGTACTAATTTTTCTTAATTTTCGGTTGTTATAAATAGGGCGAAATTTTCACGATATATATAATATATATATAATATATTAGGGGCAGTGTTGTATTATATAATAATACTATCTCCAGCCAACGATTAGCCAAGGGTAGATTTGAAAACACTGGTACATAAGGTATTCTTCTATTTAACAATTTTTAATGTAAATTACAATGTAAAACAAAATTTCAACATCCGTATAGTCCGGATTGTAAAAGTGAACTTTAAGGAACCGGTATCCATGGATTTGCGATTTTATTTAGTGTAGTTAATTTTGCGTGCAATGGTACCTAGAACATATGACAGAGTTACTATGTAAACACAAAAAAATATATGATTGGATTTTTAAATGGACATGTATTTAAATGTATTATATTAATCAAGCAAGTAATATGGTTAATTCCATGAAGATAATATAATATAAAAAAATACTTGTTGAAATAATTGGAACGACAATCATCAAAAATTGAGTTATAGAAGATAAAAATATATTTAAAAAAATCATTTAACAACGTTTTGGCATCGTCTACAAAACCTATATGAAAATTTTAGTTATATCAACATGCATTAAATGCTTTTGAAGGTGATATAAGAAGATATATGTAATCTATATCCTTTTTGGAAGATTTTTGGCAAAATACATTATATTTACAATATTAATATCCTTTGGAAAAGCGAGACACAAGAAATTCTCGTGAAAATCCACAACCAGGACTAGATCCGTATAACCAGGGGGCATTTCATCGAGGGATCCTTTAGGAAGATAATAGTCTGCGCATCTTAGATTATAAGCGATCTACAAATAAAAATAGGTATTTATAAGTAGCTATCGTAGGGAAACAGGTTAGTAAATAAGAGAATTTTGTAAAAATAGTAGAATACAGCAAATTTATTTACAATATTAATTTTTCTTTCATTTAAAAGAGTTTAAGTATCTCATTAAGAGTAATCGCATGAAAGTAGAGTTGTTATTTGCATTCATAAATATATATATTTGAATTGAACCCACGTAACACTACAGTACCTTATTTGTATTTTTCTTGCAGTTATGTATTGTCCAGAGTAAGAATAAGAGCTCTTTCACACTGGCGATTTAGCAGTGCGAGTTAGCATCGCGATTTAGTCGCTTTCTATGCGGTTCTATGCACAGTCAGCCGCGCTGCTGAATCGCTAGTGTGTATAGGAATAGGGAATACAACGGTAAAATCCGTGAGCGATTGTCGCGCTGTTAACTCGCGCTGCTATAAATCGCCAGTGTGAAAGAGCTCTAATGCTGAATTCAGAATTTAGTGAGCTAAATATGCAGTAAAATACAAATAGTTCAATTATATTTTACTTATTCATTTCTTCCCGTAAAAATGCTCGGACAGAAATAGTAATTCTTTCTTTCATGAATAGATTTCAGCAATACATACACATACTAATTTGTTCGACAGTATTGATTCAACTTGTGACATCTGACATTTTTTTAACGATTACACTGGTCAACAGGGATTTTTTTTTTCTTAAACTCTGATACGTGTACGTTATGGACTTTTTCATTGTAATTCTGAAAATATTTTCAAGAATTGGCTATCACGTCAGATTTCTGAGAAATGTTTTTTTTTATACTCATATGTATTAAATGTACTGTATGTCTAAAGATATTTTTTATGAGTAAGTTAAAAGAAACTATCAAGTTATTATCATGCTAACGGGCATGTCTGAACAGGACTTAACATGTCTGGACTTCATTTGTACGTCATAGTCGTTAAACCACTCCCTTTTTTCTCTAGAACCAATCAAATCAAGGAATTAATAAATCTGTGCATATGTGAGTATATATAAGACCCTACAGACACGTTATTCGACTCAAATTGACTCAATGTATGGTAGTAACATTAGTTAAACGTTTTTTGATTTCGTAATGTCCCGTAGGTGAGTAAACAATCCTAACAGTTTTTGTTATGTATGTGGAGAATTCACCGTTCAACAGCATATACGAAATATTACACCGTTAATAGAAAAATCGTATAATCTTTATTTTAAATTAAAAATTACAAATCAAGACAAGTTGTGGACCCTTACAATGTCTGTGTACGATGTGCTGTTACTTTGAGGAGCTGGATAAAATGTAAGAGCATAGCTATGCCATTTGGTAGGCCTATGATTTGGCGAGAACAAAAGGATCATTCGACAGACTGCTACTTTCGCTGTACAAAGACCTTCGGATTTCACAGTAAACATAAGGATAAAATTACCTATCCTAATTTACGTTCTGCCACTCGTCCAGTTCCTCATTCGGAAGCTTTGCCAGTACCAAGTCCTATGGATGTTTCGAACCAAGAACATGTTGAAACCGAGATAGAAGAATACATTTCAAAGTTGTCAGACACAGATGAAGACTATTTGCCATCTCAAGAGGACACGCCTTATTTCATAAATTTATTGCAATTAAATGATCTAGTTCGAGATCTCAATTTATCAGGCAGAAATATTAGGATCAAGAGGAATGGAAGTTGTTAGCTCCGCGTACGCGTATTTCTGTATATTGAAATCGCCAGAAAGAACTGTCACAGTATTTTTCAACTGAAGAAGGTCTTTCATTTTGCAAAAAAGTTGACGGTTTAATGCGAGAATTAGATTACAAACACCAACCGGAAGAATGGTGTCTTTTTATAGATGCTTCTAAATTGAGTTTGAAAGCTGTCCGTCTACATATAGGAAACATTTACACCTCCATTCCTGTTGGTCATGCAGTGCACATGAAGGAAACATATGATAATATGACACGTCTCCTTGATAAAATCAATTACAAAAGCTATAAATGGTACATCAGTGCAGATCCCAAAGTTGTTACAATTCTACTTGGTCTACAACTTGGATTCACAAAGTATTGCTGTTTCCTTTGTGAATGGGATAGTCGAGCGAAAAATTTACACTATACTGTTAAGCAATGGCCAACCAGGATACAATATACTCCTGGAGAAAAGAACGTAGTCCATAATTCGTTGGTGGAACCTCATACAATACTTTTACCGCCATTTCACATAAAATTAGATCTGATGAAGAATTTCGTCAAAGCATTGGACAAAGAGGGACCAGGATGTCAATACCTTAAACAAAAATGTCCTAATATATCTGAGGCAAAACTTAAAGAGGGGATTTTTATAGGACCCCAGATTAATCTGTTACAACAGGATCGAAAATTTGACGTACTCTTGAGCGATTTAGAACGGACTGGTTGGGATGCATTTAAAAGCGTGACAAAGAATTTCTTAGGAAATAAAAAAACTGAAGATTACGAGGAAATTGTTAATAAACTTGTTAGAAGTTACCATGCATTAGGCTGTAATATGAGTCTTAAAATACATTTCTTGCATTCGCACCTGAACTTCTTTCCCCCGAATCTTGGCGATGTTAGTGACGAGCATGGGAAAAGATTTCATCAGGATATTTCCACTATTGAAAAACGCTATCAGGGCAAGTGGAATAGCGAGATGCCTGCTGATTACTGTTGGACTTTAATTTCGGAATGTTCTTCATCCCAATATAAAAGAAAAGTGAAAAGAAAAACTTTCTAAATATTCCCAGAATAGCATATACTTAGTTAGTGTTAGTATTGTATGATCAATATGAATTTCATTTGTTTATAATACCCGACGTGATAGAAGATATTTGTTTTTATAGTAATTATTAGGAATATAAAACAAAATAAGTTTGTATACACGTAGGTTCAGCTCACAATGCACCATAGGCAGTATGAATTGCAACAGCATATCCTTCTCTTCTCGTTATACCTTGTGTCTAGCGCAGCACGCGCATCCACAATTCAGTTTAATTTAAACCGAGCTAGGATGCAGTCGTTGGCATATTCGTTCTGCGCAAATCGACGATCGAACTTGTGGCGCATGACTAGCGCGTTGCCACATCACACTGGGTTCCATACGTATATTGTAGCTATGGTGCATTGTGAGCTGAACCTACGTGTATAATTCATACAGAAAAATAAAAAAAAGAAAATTTGTTCTCTGTTCCTCTGTTTGACAGTGTATTCTATTTCACTGGATAATTACAAAGAGTTATATAAGGAAGTTTCTATCAAAAACAGGAAAAAACATCTCATGCTTAGTTGGCTATGGTATACATTACTCATGATTAGAGAATCTAACGAATACCAAATTTATTTATCAAATTGAATGACTTATTACAGCAAGCAAGCCGGCTTGTATATCCTTTTGCTACGGACTGCAAATTTTCCTCATTTCTATATGTAACTTACTTAACAATGGAAACGTACCATAAAGAGGCCAATAACCGCTTCAATCGTAAGACGCATATACCTACAGTAAAAAGAATAAATAGACCGTTCAAACAAAAACAAAACTCCCATCATATTGAGGCAAGGGAAAGAGATGACGCGAATACTTCTGGAAGTCTTCGAACTAATAACCAGCCAAGTCCAGCGCAACACTCTTTTTGGGCATGGATCGTAAATCAGAACTCAGTCAGCGTCGATTAATTAGTAATAAATTACGTTGAGATAATGACAGAGTTTCGCATGAAACACCGGTAATGAAATAAATCCGACCAAGCAGGGGGCATCTCTATAGGTACATACATACAACTGAGTCCGGGAGCTCAAGCATGCACATTAGTTCACGGTAGTAATTAGACGGATAAACGCTACGGGAGACGCGCCCACATATTACACAGTACTTACGACCAACTGTGGATGTTGCATACGTGCTGTTAAATACTTAAATACTGTTGTTGAACTCGAGTATGGCGGTTATCATTTCATTTTTATACCTGTCTTCAATATGGATATGGGTGTATTTGAGATTTAATCGAAAGGAACGGTAAAATACTGAGGTGTAGCAATTTGCTAACTTCTGAGAATACCGGATCGAACACGGTTTCAATGGCAATTTAAGAGCTTGATGTTTTAAGTGCATATGCAAGAAGATTACAGAATCAGTCGATAGATATAGCATCTTCCAAAAAATAAGAACAATGTGCAGAGTCATCATATACTGTTCTTTAAGTAATAATCTTGAGTTTGATGTGTGGAATGTGCTCCTAAAGGAGCTAAACGACGAATTTAATAAGTTTTGTATATATTTTTTGTAGTTTTGTAAACAAAAATTATATTATAGTGGTACAATTGCGCTATTATTTTTACGAATATAGAAAAAAAAACTGCACCTTGTAAAATGTAATCTGAGCTAGCGATAAAAATAAATAGTTCTTCTGATCACTATACGCCTAAAAAATATCTTCGATACTTACACAGAAGAGTAACTATTAATTTGAAAGTAATACTCGAAAAATGCAGTGCATTACAATTCTATTTGTACGTAAACTGCGTCGTTCTATTGTGTACTCGTAAACGATCTAGTTACGACGAATTATATTTTTAACAAAAGAACAATAGCAATTTCTTTTTCAATTACATATCTGAGAGGTACATAGACGGTAGAAGTATCAGAAAAAAAAATAACCATCTCGCTCCGGCGACAATAAAATACAAGAATTTATAGTAAGTCCGTCAATAAGTCTCTATCGGGTTATCTCATCCTATATACTGACTACACGACGAGCCTTTTTCCCCGTTTTCCGCCCGAGAGAAAGCGAAACCTATTTCAAACGATAGCCCAATCCCCTTCTCGATATTTTCTTCGTGCGCACTCTGTAGTACAGAACTCACCCGAACTCCGACAACGTCGCTGAACCATCCAGAGAAACCGCGTGGAAAATTATCAATTCCCAACCTGTTCTCCTGTGACAGCACGGCTAAACGCAAAGAGAAACCGATAAGAAATTCAGAGACACTATACAGTGTGAATTAGCGATCTTAAACTATTTTAATTGTTTATTTCTTCTTTATAATTACTATATGAGATGTAATGTAAATCTTACAAACCCTTTAATGAACCGTGATGGTTACATTCAACAAATGATCTATTACGATGTATTATTTTGAAAATAATATAAAAGTTAAATAGTAACAAATTTGTTGTAATTTGTATTAAATAGATAAATACCATATGCTCTTTTTATAGTTTAGAGGGAACAATATGTATATTTTGACCAACCAATAAGGAAATGTGCCGACCTGTTAACATTTATGGATTTTCTTCTAAACCACATCTCTGATAATCTCATGCTACCGATTAGTTAGCAGCGTCATGACGTTTTTTTCTATTACCTCTTGTGTGATTCTATTTCTTTAGGTCTAACCTATCTACGGATGTACTTAGTACATACGTTATACTTCAAAGGAGTGTACAGCATTTGGCAATTATATTTTCTAAAGAAAGGCTCAAGTATGTTCAATATTTTGTTTATTCGATTTGTATCCAAGTTTCATTGGTGTACATTTATACAGGGTCTGTTAAAGCTGGAGTAAAAGCTGTACTTCTGCAATCATTAAAAAATACTATAATATCAGCGCGTCTGTAATCCTATGGGTGATGCATCATTGAGAATTGAAACAGTCGTTGTTTTTTAATGGGCGCTTTATTTTTTGTCTACGGTAAAATGGTGATATTTGAATACAAGCACAACTTTGTCTGTAATTGTAAAATGTAATCAAGTGTTGGAACTAGATATATATTTGGGATACTTGTAACTGTAACCCATTACTTCGAAAGTGCAATGAGACTGTATTTGTTTTACAGTTACTTTCCTAAATATATGCATGTATATGTAACTGTAATTGCAACATAAGCAGTTCCTTTCTAAATAAATGTAACTGTAGCTACATACATTAATTCGTCTGACCGAGAAAAACGTATTGGTAGAGGACACAATACATTTGTAGTAAAAAGGTTGTACTCGCTAAAATTGTTGTTTATGGAACAAGTGCAATTGTAAATCTTACTAGAATGAAAGTAATACGAATCAACTTTTTGTAGTAACATAATCTAGTAAATTTTGCTAGATGTAATACTAAACGTTTGTAGTTACAATGTTGTGTAAGTATACACCACAAAATATGCTCAATGAACGATATGTCCTAGTAAATACAGGGTGTCTCTAAAAGGTGCGGAAAAAACGCTACCACACATTTCTGAGGGCAAAATATGGCGATCTAACCCAACTTACCTCAGTCCAAAAGTGGATGCTTTCGGAGATACAGAGTGTCAAAAGTTCAATTTGGTTTTAGTTTTTTTATAAATAATTTCTCTAATAATTGGTATATTGTCACAATATTTGAGTAGGGGGGGTTTCGTGGGGTAAAAATTTTAAATCTGCTCTAATTTTCATTGGAAAATGTAGAGGGCGCCACCTGCGGCATATTGCAACCATTTAAAACGTAATAACTTTTTTGAGACACACTGTATTTAACTTTTAAATAAAAATTCTTATTCTCCAATGTTTTCTACCTAGAAAAGGTATACCTGGTAGGAGTTGATTGGAGCAGCCGTTTATGAGTAATCTGGATATAAAACATTCAGAAATTCATTTCTGAGGACAAAATATGGCGATCTAACCCAACTTACTTCAGTCCATAAGTGGATACACCATTGCATTGAATTGTCACAAGAATAACAACCACATTACAAAAGCAGTAAAAGTGATTTTATTTTCGAATAAAAACAGTCAACAAGAGAGTTACAAGCAGTTAATTAAATGCTTTCAACAAATGTTCAAAATGGCCTCCATTTTCGTGTGTACAAAGATTAATACGTCGTAAAAAATTAAACTGAACTCTCTGGAGCATTTGTTCATCATTTCTCAAAGTGTCAATTCTAGTTTGCATACGTTCCTTTAATTCATCTTCAGTATCTACTGGTCCAGAATACACAAGGGTTTTCAAAGCTCCCCATAAGAAGTAATCCATAGGCGTCATGTCAGGGGATCGAACTGGCCAATTTGCGGGGGCATCATTGCCTCTACCTATCCACCTATTTGGATACTGTTCATTGAAATAATTACGTACGTTTAATGTAAAATGCGGAGGAGCACCGTCATGCATAAACCACATTCCTCTTCTATGTTCCAATGGCAGGGGATCTAATAAGTCTGGTAAATCGTTTTGAAGAAGTTCCAAATAATTTTCGCCATTTAGCCGAGGTGGTAAAATAACAGGACCAATTATGAATCCGTCAGGAATTATCCTGTCCACACATTAATCTTAAACTCATGCTGATAATGTGTTACGCTAGTTGCATGAGGATTCTCTTCAGCATAGACATGTTCATTGTGCAAATTAGTAATGCCACTCCTCGTGAAACTGGCTTTATCTGTGAATAAAATTTTGCGTGTAAAGTGCTTCAAAACCATCGATAACAGATCATGTACCCGTTGAACATGAAACGGGTGCAGAAGTCGTTCTCTAGTCACTCTATTAACAGTATCTTTGCTTACACCTACCTCTAAGCCCAATCGTCTACTGCTGAGTTTTGGATTTTTCTCAATCCGATCTAAAATATCTTCCTCAACCCCCGGAGTCCTTACCGTATGTGCACGACCATAATTCATAGAAACAGGAGGAAACTTACCCGTTTCACGAAGACGTCTTTGAACTGCCGCAAAAGTTTTAAGCTTTGGTGTACGGCGATTCGGAAATCTTTCGCTGTATACTCGGCAAGATTGTAAACTATTTCTTTGGCGATATCCATAAACCAATAACATGTCGGTTATTTCTTCGTTGTGTGTGTAATGTACAGCCATAATACAAATAAATGTGCAAATATTTGGTAATTCACCGATTCGATTTGACGTCAATTTTTATTGAAACACCTTCTCTTCAAATTGTGTCCAGTTGAAGCCATACACGGAATGAATGTTTTATATCCAGATTACTCATAAACGGCTGCTCCAATCAACTTCCTACCAGGTATACCTTTT
This sequence comes from Holotrichia oblita, assembly GCA_023690525.1. Taxonomy (NCBI): domain Eukaryota; kingdom Metazoa; phylum Arthropoda; class Insecta; order Coleoptera; family Scarabaeidae; genus Holotrichia; species Holotrichia oblita. The sequence continues at coordinate 77,220,605 of CM043018.1, forward strand.
CTAGGTAGAAAACATTGGAGAGTTTTTATTTAAAAGTTAAATACAGTGTGTCTCAAAAAAGTTATTACGTTTCAAATGGATAGAATATGCCGCAGGTGGCGCCCTCTACATTTTGCAATGAAAATGAGAGCAGACTTAATTTTTTTACCCCACGAAACCCCCCCTACCCAAATATTGTGACAATATACCAATTATTACAGAAATTATTTATAAAAACTAAAACCAAATTGAACTTTTGACACTCTGAATCTCCGAAAGTATCCACTTTTGGACGGAGGTAAGTTGGGTTAGATCGCCATGTTTTGCTCTCAGAAATGTGTGGCAGCGTTTTTTCCGGACCTTTTAGAGACCCCGTGATGGTAATATTATACCATAAAATTTGTTAGACAAAGATGAATAGATTTTGTTCATCATTTTTCCATCAACGGATTTGCGTTGAAATATATAGAGTTCATGGCTTTGTACGTATAATTCGTTTATTGCTTCTTACCTCAATCCGTACATCGCTAATCAAAGAGACATTACTATCTACGCCGAAAGTGGTCTTGGGATTCAATTGTGTTTCAGCATCTTTATACTACGTAGAAACTTCCTATTATCTACTTTGGCGATCGTTCTTGTGATATTCTATTGATGAACTTCATGATATTTTATGGTGTTTCATATTAAATAGATTAGATAGGTAGATTATAAACTGTTCTATTTTACAGAAAATTGCTCACGATAATAATTCACATTGACATAAAGATCTTTACAGTGATAAGTATTTTACTGACAATGAGTGCATATTTCATGAGAGATATATTAAACTTTAGTCATTACTAAAATTGTACTCTGCAATAGTGCAGTTTTGACTGTATTAAAACAAAAATTTGCGTGGAAAAGGACGTTATAGTATACACACTTTTGTAATATTAGTTTAACAACTTTTTATTATTATAGTTTTATAGTAGATATTTTTTTATACATATAATTTTGTTGTATCGCGTGTTGTTGTATCATTCATTACCACAATTTTGTGGTAATATTGGATTTTTACCTAACCGTGATTCAACCAAGGCCTATATTAGACAACTAAGAATTTCAGTAATATTTTAAAGGTAGAAAGTGGTAAACGGGAAGGCTCGACATATACTTTATTAACATAGGTTTTTACAAAACATTAATTGGTAATTTCTCAAAACAAAAAGCAATCGCACGAGCCCACTACAGGCAGAGGGACACAAAATAAGGATGAAAGACAAAGTAATTACTAAATATCTTAAATAAAATTATAGCCATTTTCTTTCCTGCCGTCAAATACCTTAAAAGAAATTCGGATGGACGATTTTGCCCATAGTTGTGCAGATATTGAAAAAAACATTTTTCTAGTTTTATAAAATTAAATTCTTGAACATGCAAAACGGGAGTAACAAAGATTGAATGTATAATGGATACTTAGAAGTTCCGATTAATATCCACGCCAAAAAAGATATTGGATATCTACTGTATATCCATCATAGACATGTAATTAAGTAGTAGCTTATAGATATTTTTTAAATTTTCTTCATAGTTTTCCAATTTCTTCTATTGGTCACTTATAATAAAATATTTGTCACACATTATGCAATTATACCAGGTTTGAAATTATGTGTCCACTGATATTCTGTGTATATCCGGATATCCAGTGTGAATGTTTTTGTATATTCAATGCAGATACTGGTACTGTCTGGGGCAAGCCCACAGCTAGCCTAGTGCACTACAACCGAATCACATTTGCGATAATGGAATTAGGTTTGGAGATTTCAGATTCAAAACAGCAACTATCATCTTTATTTGATCACATAATTGAGTTTAAATGCCTTACAATTCTGTAGATGTTGATTTTGCAAACGATCAGTTCAAAACCGAGAAAGTTCAACATGGTGGCAGCTTCTATCAAATGTGAAAACTGATTTGGGTTTGTAAAACTTAGGTGTCATAGCTATCCATTTTGGAAACGGTTTGATCAAAAAACAAGGGGATTCAAAATGGCAGCCACTGTTTTTAAAGTTGGAAATCTTATAGTATGCGCAAGCGAAACGGCGGACAGAAAGCGACTAATTTATAAAATATCCTTTTTGTTTGTTGAAAGAAGATGGTGTTCTCATTAGAGATGCATATCATATTTTGTAATAAACCATTTGTTTGTTAAAATTAAGTAAGTATATGATTTGTTAACTGTGAACTTCTTGTTTTCTGAATTAAACCTGTTTTAGTTTATAATGCATCGAACTACATTGTTGGAAAAAAGTTAGGAGCACACTCTGTATAATCTGAACGCCTAAAGATACATGCATAATTTTAGCGCTGCATAAAAGATTTTTTTTTCTTAGACGAGTTAATGTAACGAGTTTCAAATTTTTCTATAGTTATATTTTTTGCCGAGAGACTCCGGCAGGTGCAACATTCCGTCTGCATGGAAATCTAAGCGGATGGAAGAAACCGACCGTTCTTACTGTGGTGCGAAAACGCACTATGTAGTCGTACTTTGTCCATAACGGAAGGCCATTCGCGTTACCTGAGTGAGGAATGGTTGTGGTTATGCACATGGCAATCCGTGAAATCGCTCGCCCTCTTGAGTGGTCAACGGGAATGGCGCGAATGGAATGAGCAAGGAAGCGTCGCGTATGTCCTCCTCAAGGCAACTTGGACGTGCGTTGGAGCGCATTTCAGTAACTTGTGAACAGGACCGTACACGGCGCCAATGAGTCGATGCAAGACATCGGTGGGTTGTCGAGTGGAGGTACATTTTGTTTTTATATGAATCCAGATTTGAATTGAGCGTCGAAGGCACGCGAATTTTGATTCAGACGTGGTGAGTGTCAACTCGAACAATACATGCTGCCATGCTACCATGCTACCATGATATCGAAGGCTTCCACGGTCTGAGTCTCTGTTATGAGGGCTTCCGGGTTTTGACCGCGTCATAGTAAAGTACATATATACAATAAAATAAAACAAAAATGAAAAGAAAATTACAAAAGGCCACATGGCAAAAACACTCTGCCTACTTTCTTGGATTTCCTCAATAGTCAACACCCCGACATCAAGTTCACCATGGAGATTGAGAATAACGGTTCTCTGCCTTTCCTTGATGTGTTAGTTACTCGTCTACCAAATGGTCGTTTAGGTCACTCCGTGTACAGGAAACCTACACATACCGACCGATATCTTCATGCCAGCTCACATCATCACCCAGCACAAAAGCAATCGGTAATCGGCTCTCTGGTACATCGCGCGATCTCAATTTCCCAACCCGACAACATCGACAAAGAATTGAAACATGTGAAAACTGCTCTTTTACAGAATGGCTATACCTCCCGCAACATACAAAGGGTCATAAATAGGTACACTCATCCACGGTCTCCTAAGGTAGCACCAGAATCTAGTAATCAGCTAAGTACCATCGTTCTTCCCTACATCCATGGCGTTACAGATCACATCGGTAGAATTCTTCGTAAGCAAAATATCCAACCCATCTTTAAACCTTTAAACAAGATCTCCCAAATTCTTCCTTCGCCCAAGGACACTCGCCCTGCTCTCTCCCATAAAGGCATTTACAAAATTCCCTGTGACTGTGGCTCAGTTTACATTGGCGAAACTGGTCGTTCTATCCAAACTAGAATCAAGGAACACCAACGGTACGTTAAGTCACGTTCCTCAACACACTCAGCCTTAGCCGAACACTTCATTGATACGGGCCATAAAATTTGTTTTGATCAGGTATCTGTTGTAAGCAAGTCTCATCGCTATTTTCCACGAAAGGTAAGGGAAGCTATCGAGATCCAGAGACATCCTCAAAATCTCAATCGCGATATTGGTTACCCACTCTCCAGCATTTGGAAACCCGTCCTTTCCGCTTCTTCGACCCGTGCTCACTGTTCCGCATCGTTGCCTCGCGCTCACCGTTCCGTTTCCCTGCACAATGGTATATATACCCCCGCACGTCCATCTTCTCCTTGTCAGAAGGTTTTCGCCTCTAGCGTGGTTAACACGTCGAGTTACCGTGACCTTCTGGCGCCCCTCACCTAGTTTTGCTCCTGAAGAAGCCACTTACATTAGTGGCGAAACGTCGAGTTTGAGTAAGTTGTATATATTTTTTTTTTGTAATTTTCTTTTCATTTTTGTTTTATTTTATTGTATATATGTACTTTACTATGACGCGGTCAAAACCCGGAAGCCCTCATAACTGTAACTATAATAAGTTACAATTCCTTCGCCTTTGCAACTGTAATTATGTATACTTGTGATAAGACAAATAAAATTGTAAGAGTAACTGTAATTAAAAGTATTTCTTTTCTATTTAGTAACTTGTAACTATCACTAGTTACAATCGGCACAGCTCTCACTACACTGGTAGGTAACCAGTATGTAACCAGCGGCACTACCAAATCATAACAATTGTAAGATGCAACCAAGATTTTACGTCATTAGAGGCCTTTAGATCAAGAAGAGCACACTACCTCCTTAATATGAAAATAGATCACATAAATTATGCCAAATCAATCATGCTTAACAACCCGTCGATAACTTTAGAACTCAAATATTCATCATACCAATTAGATAGAAGATTAAAATAATCGAAAAATATTCCAGAGATTTATCCAATAACCTGCAAGAATCCGACAGGATATATTAAATATGTGCGAGAACGCGATAATAAAATAAACTATCCCCCATACATAAAAATCAAGATACTTGACAAAGACAACATTCGGTGAAAAACACGATAATATACAAGACAATATTAAGAATAAAAAAGAAATTCCTAACAACGAATACAAAAGTATTTAGCCCAACGGCGAGAGATAACAAACCATTCTAGATTTGTTACTCAACCTCACTATAATATATTTCATAACTGATGGATTGCCAATGGTGGTACGTATCATTGATTATAATGTTTTACCGATTTGACATCAGTGGACTTCCGCAGTTTGGATATACATATATAAAAATAAAGTATTTTCAAAATATGTCACTGTAAAAGAAGATATGACCCAGAAAGCGAATAGAGTACGTTTCTGGAGTAGTAACTACAATTTGTTAAAAAAGTATTGACAAATATTCGATGCGAATGATAATAATTGTGAACAGCTACTATACAAATACTAGGCATCCTAAATAATGTTTTTTTTATTCGAAACCTTTATTCTGTTACTCAGTGTTTTACAACAGTAACTTATGAAGGCTACACAATTAAATCAATCTTTTTCACATTTTTTTTTAGATTCTCTGTTTTACCTTTTCATTTTTTGACTCTGACTTTGACAGCTTAACCGACTACATTTTGTCTTTTTCTTTTAATTTATAAATTCTAGTTTTGATACTATGCGAATCCAATAGTGATTCCTAATATATGTGTTTATACTGGCTTAGTTTATTTCAACAAAATCGCGAGTGTAATACATTCAGTTATCCATAGCGCCACGACAGTTTGATCAGAGAGCGACGGAGATTGTAGAGGGTGCATGTAGTTGCTCGCATCATATATAATGTATGTAGCTCTTCCCGAGATTAGAGGAACGGTGCCTGACAGCTTCCGGAGAGTGCATTTCGTCTAATGGAATACGATTGCATCGCAGTGAGTGGATATCTCTCTCAAGTAGTTGAACTGAGTGTCCGATTCCACGTCGACATCAACCCCTACTCGTCAGTAACCCGTATTCCCTTCGATAACATCACGTAACCTTATACAAGATGCGTCGACGATTCGGCAAGTGAATTTATTCTTTGTATGTCGACGAAACAGATACTCGTATTCTTATTCTAAGAATATCTACGTCTACTTACACTAAATGCTGTATATGTAGGTACTATGCTGGACATCTTAATATGAACACTTAGAATGAAAGTGAACCCTGCGTACACTCTGGGAGGCAATACCCTGAGGGGAAGCTTATAAGTAAATTATCTTACCTGAACGGCTATATTTTTTCTTTTGTTTGTCAATAAATTACTATTATTATTATTATTATTATTATTATATGTAATATTTGATATGAGAGTTGCCGTTGGCTATAAAATGTACCTATATAGGAAGAAATCTTTTTTCACTCATAAGAACAAGCGTAATCATTTTAATAATGATAATGAATATGTGCTTTTTTAATATAACTATTTCCAATTGCATTAAAATTTAAGAATTTAAAATATTTTTTCATTAAAATAATTTTATATAATAACTTACAATTTATATGTTTCATTCTGTATAAGATATGCTGATGATATTATTATTGTATAGAAATTTAAGAGTAAAGATTTGAAAATATTTATTAAATAATTAAGCAGTTGAATACGACTAGTATTTCATTTATTTGTAATTTCAAATGCAAATATAACTTCAAACGAAAGTTTATTTTATCAGTTTTAAACAACAATACAGGCAAGAGAAAATAAAACTGTAAAAATAAAAAATAATTCTAAAACAATCAACATGACAAAAAAAAACGATATAAATAAACAGCAATGCCAAAACAGCAATAGAAGATAATGAATCTAACTTTAACACTAACATCACACCTCGCCACGTCCTAGTTAATATTTCATATAATATTCATCATTTGTCATTAATTCTTGTTAGTTGTTTATTTATTGATTGGAACATATGTTTTCTTGTTTAAAAGAATCCCACCTTCTAGGCATACAATTCTATACGTATTACCAATTTCTAATGTTTCCTTCCTATGCATCCCATTCTGTTACTATATTTTTCGTAAGGTTTTTAATAGGATTTAGACCCGACGATTTTCACAGGTGATTGCACGAATGACAAAATTGTCATTATATGTGGTCAAAATATTGACGTAATCGTTTCCGGTTAATCTTATCATATTATAATATACATATACATAGATACTACATCATAAATAATTAAGCCGACTGGAACTTCCGTGGCCTGTATTTTCATTTATGACCACAATCGCTTGCAAGTAGAAAATGTAACTACACAAGCATTGTCGGGTAAGAAAATATAGTTGAAACTATAAGATTAGATGCTATTTTGGCTATTCCAAGTCCAAGATTTAATAATTATCAGCAAGTAATTATCGATGCAGATATAATTTTTGCTTATAGTAACGCCACTGAACAAAACAATAATACACTAATATTAGCCCTTTTCCTTTGCTAAAAAAGTGTAGCACGGTGCAGCAATGAACTACACTTTCCATCAGATTTTCGTTCCTTTGCACGGTGTAAACAAAACCAGTGCTGCACCAGGATTGTTTATTTGCACCAGGGTAATAGCTGGTGTAAATTACACTATTTTAAATGTCAAGCATATGTCAAAGTGATTAATGAAGGTACTTTTATTCATGCCGTTTACTTTAGACTACGAATGTTATTTATTGGAATTTGTGCAGTATATATTGATCAAAAAAACGTTAAATATCTATAAAACGCATGTAAAGAGAAGACAAAAAGAGGTTATGTATTGACTATAAAGTAAAAAAATTGTTGTGTTTTACTTGAATTACAGCCGGCATTATTATTGGAATTTTTGACGGTTCACAAGCAATTTTCTTTTAAAAAATGCCATTGAATAAGGTAATTAAGTATGATTTGTAAATAAATTAGTGAAAAATATTTTCGAATTAATCCATATTGAAATTTTCATGCTTTAACGCATAATTTATAATAACGGGAATTGACAGTTGTTTTTATAAATATATGCAAAGAGACTGCGAAAAGAGTTTATCTTAACTAAATTTGTAAGTATGCTTGTACATAATAGCTACTATAGCATTATATAAAGGATTAGTAAAAGTGCTACTCGTTTCTTGTCAAGTCAGGTTATGATAAGTTGATTGTTGAGGTTATGTTATAAATCCATCTACACTTAATTCGTTCCTTTGTATTGTCGCCTTCGTTACAGCACTGTAAAAATTGTAGTGTAAATTGCACTACACTAAAAAGCAAAGGAAAAGGCCTATTGTATAAGACAAAATATAGAGTATATGTACTATATACCTACATATACTCACATCGTCCAAGTAGAAACTGCAGAAGAACAGAATTTAGAAAATTCCGGAGAAAGATAGAGGAATCAAAATATTAATAATTCTGTAAAAGAAAAATAGCCAATAAAGTACGACGCATGCGCAGAGAATCCTATATTGGACATGCAAGATCTGCCAATCAAAAAAAGACTTTTCAAGATACTCCACGTCCAGCAAGAAAGTTAGGCAGTGCTTACAACTCAAACCAGTTAGTTCTGTGTAGAATTATAATGTATCAGTAACTGAAATCTTTTAAATACGGAAAATGTACGAAAACGATGTGCAACCAAATAACTGAGGATATAAGGATAGCCATCTTTATTGCATTCTAGAAAAATATGAATTGGTATCAAAAAAGACTCCATATGAATAACTTAGTGACTAAGAAGTCGACGTCTCGGAAAACAATGGACGCTCAATATCCTTTTATTACAGTCTTAAATGTAGCTGACAATAATTTACCCGTTTGCAAAAGAATGTTCTTACAAGCATCAGGGTTGAAAGAGTAGTGTTAGGAATTGGACAAAGCAATCACAAAACGGCATTGTCACAAGATCCTCTCAAAGAATTTTTGAAGAATCTATCTAAACTTCCCATCCGTTTTTGCTGAAAGGACTCCAAAAATCATACCTAAAACATGATTTTTCCAGTTTTACAGAGCTTTATAACGAATTTTTAACATTTTCGCGAGAAAATAACAGATTGCAGATTTTCTGTAGATATGAGGAGGGAAGATTTGCCACCGTCAATATATTATTCTTAACTTTTATCACGAATATATTTACTAAAACAACTACTGAACCATAAAGTGTACATACTTACTGGCATCAAGTAATTTAAGTTATTTGCTAATAAATCTTAGATATGTTCCTTACCCCCGTTAGTACGTACTCTATTGATAAATTCCGCATAGATAAAATTCAAGATATTGGTTGAGATAAAAATAATGGCAATAAATACATGTTTAGAATCATTTTATACAACGATGAAGTTTCAGACAAACTGCAATCATTCAAAGTAATGCCATTTCCTATAACAAAAGAAAGCAATGCATTAAAATTTTGTAGAATTGGGCCTCGATATCTGTCAATGCAATTTGCATTTGCGTCATAGCTCCTATAATGCTCTTCACTTTTCTCCAGCAGAGTAGCTACAGCGTGTTTAAGCTTTAAAAGCAAAGTGGCTGGCCGATGCCTTTCCGGGGTGCCTTTCTCGCCTTATTGTCTCTCCGTCGTCTTGAAGGTGACGTGAAAAGACAGCAATGAAAGCCATTCCATGTCCACATCGTCCGATTCGGTCAAGATGTCAGGAAAGCTTTTAAAACACTCAGACTAGCAACGGCGCTCGCAGACATAAACACTCCCTTCACCGTTCTTCTTCGTCGTACCGCCACTGTTCGCTGAGAGCGCACACTTCCACACAACTTTTCCGTCTAAAGTTTTCGTAGATGTGTACTTCTGTCTTACTCTTTTGGCTTGCCTGTGCTTATGTAAATACGGTAAGTCTGTGTTTGAATATTTCTGAGAAACTGGCAAACAACTTAGTACTTTTCATTTGATAAAGTCGCGGAAAAGGATGCTACAATTTCAGAATCACGTATTAAGTATGTGCGGCGATTTTAAGGTTCCATGTAAAACACCTATGTGAAGAAAAGTTAACCTAAAATGTATTCCTTAAATGAACTAAGAAAATCAATCAATCAAGTTTGTTGCAATAATTCTAATAATTTGACGTTTTGGAAATTGTGGGAAAGTACATCTTCTATCCTCAAAGTAACTCGTTTCTTTTGAGCAAATTCCATGCTTGTAAATGTGACAAAATCTTCTTTTAATAAATCCATTCTCTAAAAATTAATTCTCTAATTAGATATTTTATTTTTATATGTTATAAAAAGCAGTGCGAAGTTAGAGAAAAAGATCGTTAGAAATCTCGGTAAAGACTGTTTCAAAAAAATGAAGAAATTCAAAAGTAAATTCTAATCTGGTTGTACTCCATTTTCATAGAAGGGCACCTTGTAAGCTGAAATTCGTTTTAGAATCTGTTTCGCGACTTGATATTGTCCATGAGTGGCATGGAAAAATATACAAAGAATTTTCAAAAAAGTTCTAGCGGTTTTCATACAACTCATCTACAGGATAACAACTTGAACTACGAAAGCTTACTGATAGGAGAAGGTAGTGGGAGGTAAAATTAAATGTATCCATTTTAGTATTGTCAACTATTTATATGACAGGAATGTCAGTGGTGTGTCTCTCCTCTTTACATAAACTTTCTTTAACACATTCTACACGTTTATATTCAAAATTATATTATAAGTCGCTGAATAAGCAACCAGAAACGTTTTAATAACACTTATAGGATAAAGTTTGATGGTTCGCTACAGTAATTGACATAACCACTGACATTCCTGTCATATAAAAAGTTGATAATAGTAAAATAGATACATTTAACCCCCCACCACCCTCTCCTATCAATAGGCTTTCGAAGTTCAAGTTGTTAGCCTGTATATGACTAACATAATACTATTTTTTATGGCTCTAATTAGCAAGTGACAGAGTCATTAGGTAATTACAAATTTTGAAAATTCGTTCTTTATTTTACTTGGCGAGATACGCGAACTTCAATTCCCAAGCTTCCAGTACAAAATCATACTACCTACTAATCATCATTGGTAAATTAGAAGGATTCTCAAAAGCAATAAGATGCATTTTGAACACTTTCTTTTTTTTCTGTTAAATTGCTATTTATTTTGTTTTTATTACTGTTAAAAAATTATTGTATTTGCGATTTTTTAGAGAGAATAATTTTCATATAAATTCTTATATGTGTCACATAAATTGCCGAAAACCAGGATCCGCTATCATTTTTCGTTCTCTTGTAATTGAGCCGACCCGGAACATTTGCTCAATCCTCCTTAATCCAAATGCGTGTGCTTTGACTAATTACCTCAAGACTATGGGACATACTGTTGAGTTTCAAAATGTCAAAATACTATACAAAGAGAATAACTTATATATAATAATCATGTCTATAGAGTTGTGTAATGTATTTAAACTATAATTTATATATCGAACTACTCGTAATGTGTGCATGCTTGATCAAATGCAGTAACATAAAGTTGGCAATCTATAAATACATCAGCGAGTTAGCCTGTGCTGCTAGCTATAACAATAAGCGTTTAACGAGAAAAGTAGAGAGAAAAACGATTATAATGTATTAGGAAAAGCGTAAAAACTGCTGTAAACATACAAAAGATACTCGGACACTAAAGAATGACACGGCTTCGCAGAATAAGCACGATTCAATTGGTCATATGCCAACAGAGACAACCGGATAGTACTTACCAGTGATCTAAAAATGCCGTATTAAGTAGATGTGTATTAACTTTTATGTCAATCGACTCGATTCTCCGTCAACTTTTTAGTGTTATAGCATCGTCTGAATTGTCATTGTATCTCGTTCGATCGCCGGAAAAGAAAAAAGGACGAAAAAGAAAACTGGTCGTTGCGAGAAGAATTGCTACGACCGTTCGTTCATTTCAATAATCCCATGCCTTTATCCTGACCGCTTTATTGCGGTTAATTATCCCAGAGCGACTCGTATATGGTGAACGTTAATGATATTGCCCTTACCAAAATAAGAAATTCAAATTAAAAACGCGCGGCGATCGAGATCGTCCATAACACATGCTGTGGTAACACTTTTTTCTGTGCAAAGGATACCTTTCGTACATACGAGCTACACGTAGAACGATAATTTAGCCGTAGTGTGGCAATTTAATTCGTTTTCGGTATACTTGCGATAATGGATTCGCATAAGACCATAAATAAGCAACGTTATAGGAAGCCATAATACTAACGTGACGGGATGCTGGTTTGTGTTAATAAGTCCGATATAGTAGGATCCGATTCAGCATGTAGTACCATTTGTACCATCACCGTAGGTAGTATAGCAAGATCAATGTATTTTGCACGGCTTCCGTCCACCATACTTATTAAAATGTAAAAAATGGTCGTACCCTATATTGTATGAGTAAACTAATGCAGAATTAAAAGCACTTCGCAATCTGTGTATAATGTAATAGATATCGAAGGCTTCTACGGTCCGAGTGTCTGTTATGAGGGTTTCCCAGTTTTGACCATAGTATAGTAAAAAGCAAAAATTATAAAATAAAAATAGAAAATATATACAAAAACTATTATTTATTTTATACTAGCTGACCCGACAAATTTCGTTCTGCCTAGAAAAGTATTGATCTAGATATTTAATGTTTTATTGTTACAGGTACCACCCTCCGTGTCGCGCCCGTCCCGTACCACCCCCGTGTCCCGCCCGTCCGTGTGCCACCCCCGTGTCCCGCAAAACAATTGTCGCAAAAAATTATCAAAAAAAATTGTCACAACGTAATGTAAACATAAACGTAATCTATCATGAAGATGGGCGTCGTAAAATCACTCCATACAAAATGTATGGGAAAATGAATTTTCTTGATAATTTTTTTTTTCGGGGATAGTTCGGGAATTTTCTTGGTTATTCTTCTTGTTTGGCCGGAGACCAGTCCGAATTGGTGCGAATCATCGAAATCGGTCCAGGCTTTCTTGAGTTATAAGCGTAGTAACTAATAACGTCACTCTCTTTTATATACATATATAGATTTACTTTATCCTAGTATCCTAGTATAAAAAGTATAGTACATGATGTCGATCGATATTTTACATATTCTATGTACTTTCTAAAGACCTATTTGCCGTATAGTTTAGACGGCTATTGTGAAAAGCAATGTTTCAGACAACCGTGTATCTAATGTTATTCCTTTTAGAGTTTGTAATCTGCAACTGAAATTATTTGGAACTAGAGATGCCTTCAACTATTAACTCTCGCGAAGAAAACAATTGTCGCCTCTCGAGACAACTCGTACAAATCGGTTACATGGTATAGTTCGTAAAAAGTCAAACACATTTCTTCATGTAACATTCCATACGATGTTTTCAAAGGTTAAGCATATTTACATATATGTGAAATATGAACTCATGTGTGAGAATAATAATCAATTATACATATATGCTTTTATTTAGAAGTTGAAATCAAATGAAGATTATAGATTACGATTCGAGGAAATAACAAGAAATTCACTTCAAGTAGAAGAATGAATAACAAAAAGCATAATACATCTATGGCACATTGGTAGAAGAAAAGAAACAATATAATAATATATGTATAAGGTTCCATATATAGTACTAAATACACACAATAAACAAAGTTCTTGTCAACAAATATGTGTGCTGGTAAGCTTTTTGCTAATATATTTTTAGTATCAGAAGACAGGCATTATAACACAAAAAGATTTATAGGGGAGGCAGTTTGTAAATTACGTACTAGTAATAAACAGGTCTGAAGTCTCTTCAATTTACTACGACATCCTGTTAATAATAGTATACATTGAGTGATGTGATAATTGTTAACTCGCTATTACAAACTTATGCATAATGAGTATTTGTTTTGACAAACCTGACAAAGCTGTTGGGGGATGCTAAGGCATGAATTATTATTATTATTATTAGTAAATAGTAAGCGCTTTACTAATAATAATCACTCCACTTCATTATACTGTTCAGAAAATGTACTACATGTAATATTACATCTCAAATTCTGTTATTGCTTTCCAATTTCCAACTAAAATGGAAGAATGTTTTTCCGATACTGCTTTCGCTTTTTCTATTTTAATTAAATGTTTATTTTTCAGTTTGATACGATTGTTGTTACAACCTACGAAGCTTTCTTTTCTCTGTGTTTTTCTGATTCTCTCTTCAGTATGATAGAATGGTATCTGCTGCTCTGTGTCGTAATCGTGAGAGAGAATGAGCGAGTTTATGTACACATTCTGTGCTATTCCCCTCTGTACCCGCCATATCCCCCGTCGACCGCGCTTGGGTTCGAATGAATGAAATGGGGGATCGGTCGTCGACCGACTGAGGGTGGCACAGGAGAAGGGTGTTGAAGGGGGGAGAAATACGGTTGTACGCGCGCTCCAGCTGATTTCTACCTCCTGCCTCCGCTTCTTCCTTCTCTCACATTCTCATACAAAGCATAACGCTCGCGAGTTCCTGTGACCTTCACCTACTGAACTGAAAAACACGCCAGTCAATGCTGTTGTGATCAGAGTGGTATGCCGTTGTTATATATTTTGTAACAATAGAATAGCATTTGTTATGCAAAGAAATGTTGGATCATTCGGTAGTTTGGTAATTCTCCAGTAATACGGAAGAGCCAATTATATTCTAGGTTACCTACCTATCTAATTGTAGGCCATGGATAAGTCTACTGTGACTATATTAATTAATTAAACTAGATGTACTGCACAAATTAAGTGTACAAAATCTTATTGAATTATTTTAAAATTTAACTAAAAATTCCGTTTTTTTTTAATTCTCAAATTCGTTTCTTACTTTAGGCTTACACAATCTGTTCTAGAAGTAATTCTAAACAAAAAACTTTCTATATACTTCAGATTATTTACCTTCCGTTTTTGAAATATCGACAAAATAACACGTATATTTATGGATTTAATCATAAAATGACATAATCTATAAAAATTATAATAAAAATGGTTCGAAATGACCGCATCATCTTTTTAAACATGTGTCAGGCTTTGGGCTATACTTTGTTACCGGTTAATCTGTAAGTTCATTTCGTAGAGTATCTATTGCTACAACTATTCTTTCAATCAATCTTTTTCTCGTGTTTAGCTGATCATTATTATAAACACGAGCATTAAGATAACCAAAAAGAAAACATCCAATGGCGAAAAGTCAGGAAAACGTGTAAGCCACAGTACACGGCCCGCTGTTACTATCCATCGCCCTGGAAAAGGTTGGTTTAGAAAGTTAACAGTTTGCCTATCAAAATGTGGTAGAGCACAATCATATTGATAAAATATTCCGTGTTGAGTTTCCAGTCCAGCAAAGTTTTTTCTAAGAAATTCCTATAATACTTTGTTGTAAAATCGTTTTGGACTTCAATAATGTAATTGCTTAACAACGCACACCATATACTTATAGATAAACAATGTTAGAGAATGTGTGAGAATTCCCAGTGTTGTTTATACCATCTCGAATAAATTGAGACTCGTATGTAAAAAGGATACGCTAAATAAGTCCTAATTTGTTGTGTAAACATTAATAATACTGTACCCGATACCAAATACAGTCCTCGCCAGAGGAAACGGGACACGTCTTATTGCGATTTTGGCTAAATTTTAGTTGTGTAATTAAGTATTTTCCTAAAAAATACCATATTAATACTAGCAAATATAATACTAGTATTAATATGGTCAAAGATGTGTTAGTTCCATTACTGAAACAGAGAACGCGCCACAGTATATTCAGAACGGTGAGAGTTTTAAAGTAGAGGGGCAAGGGACGTTCGTAAACAAGCAGCGAACCAGACAAATTATTGCTTTTATGACACCTGTCAGATGTCTCGTCAATTTGAAATTAATTGACAGCCACAATCGACAGCCAATATTTGTCTGGTCATATGCATCCTTAACGTTCTACTATCGGCGATAGCTATACTTCACTTAAAAAACTATTCTTTGAACGTATATAATATAGACACATCGAAAAAAATCATAATTAGAGTAGGCTATGTGAATGGATTGTTACTTTAGCCACTTTCAAATGACATTTATTCCTTGACATTTAATTTGAGGTTATAAAACTTATATAAACTAAAGTTACAATAAAATGTCAAGTAATAAATGTCATTATGTGATAGTGGCTAAAGCAACGATCAAAAACATTTACATAGCCTACCCTAATTATGTTTTTTTTCGATGGCACGTTATTTACAGTATTTGATACTAGTATTATATTTGCCGATACGCGCAATTTCCCGGTAGTATGTGGTGAACTTTTTGTAGATGATATCGAAAAACGCATCGTGATGAAAGATTCGCCAAACCTGAGTTTGACAAAACACCAATCGTATCTTGCGTATACTTGTGAACAATATCTTAAGTATTAATATACTTACTTATTCCAGTAAAATAACTGAGTGTTAGTAATATTCCCTATTCGTTGGCGCCATTTACATACATAATGTATTGAAGTTGATAGAGTATGGACGTGTGTTATAGTGCTGTTCCTTTTTGTTAAAATTCTGTAGTATGTGCGAACAAAAGCTAAATATTCTCTATATTGATTGATGCAGAATCTCTTCAATTACGAAATTCCTTATTTTAAACGTAAATTTATTTATATTGTATCCTGCCGTAAAATAAATTCAACAGCCCCTTTGTTGTCATTACATTGCTTCATTCCATGGCGTCCCAATTATGTGTATGACACTGTGAACGGCGCCTCAGTATGAAGAATTGTTTTATCCTTCTTTCTCTGTTCTTTTGATGACCGGGAAATACATAGATATTGATATTACTAATAGGAACTGAGATAATTACATAGTTGCACTTTTAAACGAACAAACGGATACTCTCATTAAACAATTTGATAAAAGGATTAACAATTTTAAAAAGGATCTGATCTTAGCTAATAAAGAAGTAAGAATTTTGAAAAACAAAACTAGTAAATTGAAACATACGATTACTGGTCTTGAAAAAAACTGAAAAAAAAAACAACGTTGTTATATTTGGTATTCCACCTAAAGAAAAAGAATTTGCCTTGATCTTACAAAATCTGTACTAGATAGGTTTGAAACACTACTGAATATTACATGCTCCTTAAGTGAAGTTGCAGACATTTATCGGGTTGGAAAATGTTCTCAGTTGAGCTCTGGTGTAATTAAATGTTTTCTAATATTTAGTAACAATGAAATTCTATTATAAGTGTTCTAAGTTGACAGAGTCTGGTTTGTTTATAACGCACGACCTACCTTATGACGAGCGTCAGTCTAAGAAAAAACTAAGACAATACTATCAGGCTGATTTAACAAATCAATAAACGCCAAAGTCATTGACAATAAATTGGTTATAATATATAGTTGGTTAGTTGTTCCGGAATATTGTACTCAACCAGGAACTACATACTAATCAGGCATCACGTGAACGTGAAACCAAAGATTGTTTTATTGGTGATTTGGAATCACCTTTAGAATCTCTCTTTAGATCTTAGACCTAAAATGAAACCTACTCTTAGAAACACTATCGCGAATAAGCCACATCCTAAGAAGAAGTAAATGTACATGCAATTTCTGTCATTACTTTATTGTGTATAGAATATTAAAGGTAGCTCATTTAAATCTGTTACTTTCAAAACGCAAAATCCATTCTTTTCCGCGAACATTATGATATTGTATTCTCTATCTGAGAATCGTTTAAAATGCTTGTGGTTGCGATTAAAGGAACGTGTCGTGGGAGTGGTTTATACGCCGCCCAATAGCAACTATTTTTCATTTAGAAATGCGCTGGCAGAGTTCATATCCGATCTTCTACTTGCTGATACTTAATATATTTATCTGTTTAGGTGACTTTAATGTTAATTTGCTAAATTATAATGACCATAAGACTAATAACCTACTTGATCTGCTCCAAATGTTTGATTTATCATAAATTATAGAAGACCCTACACGTACCTATTGCTATTACATCCTCGACTTAGATTCAAGTGGGGTTTGTGAATAATAATATTTTATATGAACTTAATAAACATGCTCCAATTAAAATGATTAAACCGTCTAAACCATCGGCCGCCTGGTTAACTGTATAATATTAAATTAAGGATGCAAGTCCGAGACATAGGCAAAATTCAAACTCAACTTGATTTTGACCGATATGAATTTTTTTAAGGCGATTGGGCAACTCATATAAATTTAAATATCCCCAAGAAATGGACACTCAATATGTTTTGAAGAGTCACATCATAAAGAAACTTTATCCTCCACTCACTTTTGGTGGAATGAAAAGGATTGCTAATTGTTATATTTTTAATGAAAACAGTTTTAGTTTTATAAAAAACGTACGATAAAATTCATGTTTTTAAGTTTACGTTTTGTTTTACTATAGTTTCTACAGATAAGTTTTTTAATATTTACCTGTATTATTTTTATATTTTCAATAAAATGTTTCAAGAAATTCTTGTTTTTACTTGAACTATGTATACGTCCCAAATCTACCACCCTCTGTCCCGAACCGAACACCTGGGTGGGAGGTTTGGGACATTTTACTGGTTGTAAAAAAGATATGTTATTTTGGCTTTCTTCATATTTCAACAAAAAAAGTATTGATGTAGTAAGGAAATATACGGTAGATTGCAAAAACCTGTAAAGAACTCAAAATTATGTTTAAATAGCGTAGATAACAACATTCAAAATTTTTTGTCCCAAAGGTGTCACCTTTCCTCTATATTTACAATATTAATATCCTTTGGAAAAACGATATTCAACAAATTCTCGTGAATAACCACAATCCAGGACATAGATCCGTATAAATAGGGGGTATTGCATCAAGGGATCCAATAAGAAGATAGAACACACAATAGAAAATAGGTATTTATAAGTAGCTATCGTAGGGAATCAGGGTAGTTAATAAAACAATTTTGTAAAAAATAGTAGAATACAGCAAATTTATTTATCGGATCAACTTTCTTTCATTTAAAAAAGTTTAAATTTTGTATTGAGAGCAATCGCATGATAAGTAGAGTTGTTATTTGTATTCATAAGCACGTATATTTGAATTGAACCCACGTAATATGACAATACCATACATACTTTTTTTTGCTAATTCGCAATCGCCACAGGCAACATATTTCACTGTTGTAGTTAATATAAGTATAGGAAGAAGTCCACTGGTCTTTTTTGTTTTAAAGCTATTTCTAATGCTGATTAAGAAATATATAAATTAAGAACACTCTAAAAAGTAATGCAGCTGGTGCGGATAACCTCAATCTAACTGTTTAAAATCTCTATGTTCTCTACTTAGTAACCACATTTGTCATATATTTAACTATTGTATCGAAAATTCGATGTATTCCTCAGTCTGAAATCGGCTTTAATCACTTCCATTCCCACGACACCTCGTGCAGAAACGTTGAAGGACCTACGTCTCATAAACATTTTACCATCGACGGAAAAGCTTTTGAAAGAATTCTTCAATGTTAACTGAACGATTAAGTCAATGAAGCTAATATTTTACCATCATTTTAATCTGGTTTCGGTAGTAATCATAGGTGTACTAGTGCATTAACAACTATTGTAGACGATATTTTATCTGCTTCTGATGAAGGCAAGTTAACTGTATTGATTTTACTAATGCTACCGATACGATATGTATTTTGAAATCGATTGGAATAAGCGACACTGTAACTGGGCTGATGACTTCATAACTGTGTGATCCGACACAGCGTGTTACTTGTAACAACAAATTATTCAACATTTTACGTGTTATCCATGATGCTCCTCAAGCTGTGATATTTAGCCCGTTGTTATTTTAGAATTATACATCGAAACTTCCTGATATGTTTAATAATTGCCAATATCACCTAGATATATGACACGTCTTTTCTTCGTCTGAGTGAAATATTGCCAAAAAAACATGAATGAAGATTTAAATACTTTGCAGAGATTTTCTACTTTGCACTGTTTGGACATCAACCCTGCTAAATCTGTGTTAATTCTGTTTATACCCAATACTACTCGCACAAAAGTTCAACCATTGCTCAAAAACAACATTAACTCTCAACTTATTCCTTTTCTAATATTGTAGGGAATCTAGGTGTATTCTTAGATGCAGATTTACGTCTCAATTACAACACCACATCTCTTATTGCAAGAGGTTTGTCTATGTTTAAAGCTGTATATACATATTAATAGACACCTATCTGATCATCATACCAAATTACTTTTAGGTAAGTTCTTTGTTTTTTGCCTTTTTAATTACGGTGATGTTCTCTACTCTCATTGTATTTCACGTAGAGAGAACATAATAGAATTCAACGTTTACGAATTCGATGTGTCCGGCATATTTTCAACATTTCACAACGTGCCGGAACATCAGAGTGTCTATGAAGGAATAATATTTCTAACATGACTGGTAGGGGACATCTTCATTTCGCAGTTTTCTTGCTGGAAAATTACTAAATCTAAATGGCCGCCTTATCTATATAGCAAATTCCGCTATCGCTTTGAGCAGCATACTGTTCCTACACGCCATTGATTGATTGATTTGGTCACTGGCTGCCGGGTTTTGTTTAGTAGCGTCCCCTTATAACACCGCGGCCTGTGGCCTATTGTATTATTCGGTACCAAGTGAATTTCCTTATGTAAACAGGTGAGTCCCTTTTACTAGGTTTAGTAGCCTGTGTGGTAGGTCTTTTTCCGGTAGATCTGTCAGTTGGTTAATTGGCCCCACCAGTGGCAGTCTCCGTCGTTCTAGCGCAACGCATTCGAATATGACATGGTAGGCTGTCTCCTCCTCATTGCATAGTCTACATATAGGTTCGTCCTTAAGGATGCCAACCTTATGTAGATATTTCCTTAGACAGCCATGTCCCGTTAACAGGCTCGTGACTGTTCTAAGCTGTAACCGGCTGAGAGCCAGCACATCAGCTGCCAACTGCCGTGATGGCTGCCTCATCATTCGTTTGCTATGAATCTGCCCTTCAACGCTCTTCCAGTGTGCCTGGTGTGTTTTTACAATCCACTCAGCCACTGCACCGCGTATCGCAGTTTTGGTTATCGCCAGACCCGGTTCAGGTCCGGTGAATTTTGTTGCAGAACCTTTTCTAAACGTAGTTTGTCATATAATGCGGCTATTACACTGAACTGACTTATAATGCCCACATTTGGCGATACATACTCTACAATGTAATTGAGAGCGGGCCTTAGAAGAACGTCGTTGGAGGCTCAGTAGATGAACGCTTCCTAATTTTTGACATTTTTCTTGAATTTTGAGATAGTTTAATGTTATTTATTATAACTATAGTTACTATAACACTACTGTTGAACAGAATTGTGCAAACTTAGTATTTTTAGAAGCTTTTTTGCACTCGAAGGTAATAACGCTGTGGAATTACAGAAATTACTCTCGTATTTATACATTTATGTGGCAAGTACTTCCCTTATTTACCTACGAGTTGTGGTATTGACAAAATAGTGTCTCTATTATTTTTTTACGTCCAGAAATATAATTTGAGGTAACTTCCAACTCATATCGTTGCTAAAAGTTTATGAGAGAACTACAAAATTAGATTGAACTATAGAAATTTCAGCGACTGTATTCTGATGCGAAAGCAGAACTAACGTTTCTAAACATGACTCTATCGTAGAACATAGAGATATGGAGATCTACCTTTTGTTATTGGAAAGAAAAAAGCAATCCACATTAAGTGACGATACCTAAAGAGACGCCACCAGCTTAGAGTTTCAAAGTGTATAATTACCAACTACACACTGAGTATGGTGTCAGGCTAAAATTTCATAAAAATTTATCCACTCATATGAACATAGTGATACAACAAAATTTTATTTCATTATACATTTTTTGTTTGCAGTTATCTGCTCAACATAAATGTAAGAGTTTTTGGTAGCTCCGGTTGTAAAACGTGTGTTTTTTATGAAGCACTGTATACTGCCTTCTGTAACAATGAAATGAACCATTACAACTTTGAGAATTACCATTTGTATTTCCGGTTGTTTTATAACTGACTCAGTGTCATGTGCACATGGCAATGAATTCATATTTTATTACGGTATCGTTTATTCTTTAATAAATTTCTTGCCAACATACAGGTATTGATTCCTTGAGTATGTTTAATAATTAAAATCACAGAGTATCCGGACTCAATTTCCAGATATTTTCACCATACCATCACAAAAATCAAAACATTTTGGAAAAAATCAAAACATTTTGGAATTCTGTATATAATTTAGTGACATACTTTTGCATTATACAGGGTGCCAAAATTTTCCCAGCATATAGAGAAAGTAAATGGGATTAAAAAAGTTTATTACGAAGTAGGCGTTAAAATAAATAGTTTTTCAGAAAAACTAAAGCAACGTTCTAACTTTTAAAGGTTAAAAAATAGAAATTGAAGTACATGTAAAATGTCTATCGCTTTGGCAACGCTGAAACATGGCCTACCATAACTTTATACAAACAGATATGTTTCACAGCAGCTGACGGCTGCGGCGTCGATAAGAAAATAGCAGACGTTGCACTTTTAAAGAATAAACTGCTTCATACAATTAAGTCGTATAATTCCTGTCGTTTATTTCATTTTAATATGAATACAGATTGATAGAATTCAGTCTACACTACATTATAATTATAGCACTCAAACCACTTACACCCTGTATTCATTCAAAAATAATTTGGTGTTGCTGGAGAACTATGCTTATGCTCCCAAGGTCCAAAGCTCAACCGTTTGAAAGGAAAAAAATGTGGTAGAGCAACAGGCAACGGAAAAATTTAGAACTATTATTTTACTAGTAATATAAAGTAAAATAAAAATATGCCAAAGGAACTACATTAAAAAAATTGAATTAAACTTGAATGGATCTTATTATATAAACTAAACTGTGTAATTGCACGCATGAAATGGTGTTTACTGATATATCTCCATAAGTCATAAATTATCCCCAATTAATTAGTTATCTCTTTTCTAATATACTTACATACTCATAAAAACAGGATATACACACAATACTATTGGATGCTATTGGAATTAAACAATTCATTTCAGTTTCATCACACAAAACTTATGATAGTAAACATGATTAATTTTTAAAGTTTACGTCTTTTTTTGAACATTTTTTTGTGCCAAATCCGTGTATTTTACATGACATCAAGGTAGACAGTTGCAGAATTTCTTTCCGGCAAGTGTAAATCTACTTTTTTCTCGTGTTCGTGCGAGAGTGCTCCGGCGTAACGCAATTCTCGGTCAAAATTGCTTATTCTTGTTGCGCGAATTAGTGAAAGAGATATTCCGGTGGCAAGTTGAGTGCATTTCTGTGACAAACAATGAGCTGTGAGTTGCCTACAACGCTCAGCACTTAACGGGACCCGCTTTGGAAAATAGTATATACAGTCAGCTATATGGTAATGTAAGGGAGCCTACTTGCCTACCCACCATTGAAAGAGCACAGTTTGCCCATATCTCTGTTTGCTTACAGCACTCCATTCGATCTCCTTCTCTTCTATACATTATACTGCTCGACATGTAGAGTGTAACGTATCTATTTGGCAGTTTCCTGACTAATTCTTCTTAAACTTTAGTTTTAATCGCAAATCTCTTTCCACTTTTAGGTCAATAAAACAAGAATGAATTAAAAATGAATTTATTCCGTATTTGGAATTTGAGTTTTATATTAATTTATGGAGTATGGGTAATCAATTGAGTTTTGATTCAGAATAAATTGATTTATAATTCATTCCTATTTTATTAACATACAAATGGAAACATGTCTGATATTCAAAGATAAGTACATAAAGCTCATATACAGTGTATATATAAAGTAGGAAATATATTCGTTATTTCTCAAACCATAAAATATTTTGAAATTTTATTTGATAGGCCGATTTTTGTATTCAATTGTACATACATATTATTCCATATTTTAGTTATGTCATATTTATGTAATAAAATACAGAATAACATGTACAATTAAGAACAAAAATCGACCAGTCAAATAAGTTTTCAAAATATTTCATGGTTTGAAAAATAACGAATATATTCCATTCTTTATATACCCCCGTATAAGTAAGCGTGTTTTGTATGGTCGTCATTGTGATCTGATCATATTGAACTTAGTCCTTTCCAACGGTTTTTTGTTTAATTTTTTGTAATGATATTTTTTTAGGTAACTTTGCATAAATTTGAATATCTGTTATTAAATACTCGGCATCTACTATTCACAATTCCACTACATACTCCATGAATGGTAAATAAATCTAAAATGTCGTTTCTTTTCTGTAATTATTTGTTATTTTGCTTGACAGATATGAACTACGTGTATTTATAGTACAAATACAACATCAATTTTAACGTTCAAGGACTAAGATTTTAAATGCATGAAAAGGCATATTTTTCGGACTTTCACCAGAAAAGCACCTATACCGCGAAAACTGTAAAAAATACACGCTAATATGTCTAATAAGGAATGATAGCGAATTATTGAGTGTATTCCAAAATGTAATAATATATAAAGTGTTCTATTTAAAAAAGTGACTTTCATCGATGTGAACTTAGTTAAATTGAACGTTAATTTTGGACGGCTCTATATATAGACATAATTTTGAAGCCGTAGGTTTGTTGCGTTGTATTTCAACTAGTACCATATCAAATATCAAGAATTTACTCGCAATGGTTCCAGAAATACAGAAGTTTTAACATAATGTTGCTGATAAGACCAACATCGTGGCCTTTACCCGCCGACGAAAGCAGGATGGCCTAAATCCGCTTACGTTGAAGGGGGTTACCATAGAGATGGTGGGGGAGGTAAAGTACCTTGGAGTAACATTAGACTCCAAACTTACCTGGAACCAACATTTGGACAGAATTACCAAAAAAGCGGTGACAGCGTTAACGCTGGTAAGACGCACATATGGAAAGAAATGGGGGCTAAGACCAGACATGCTGAGTTGGATATACAGCATGGTGGTTAAGCCAGTAATGACGTATGCAGCTTTGGTATGGTGGACAAAGACGCAACAAAGGAACGCTATTCAGAGACTGAGCAAGGTGCAAAGACTTGCCTGTCTAGGAATAACGGAAGCAATGCGGTCGACACCGACTGCAGCAATGGAGGCACTCCTGGACTTGCTACCGTTGCACCTGGTCATACAGAGGGAGGCAAGGATGGGGGCATACAGGCTGCAACACACAGCGACTCCGAAAAGGATCAATACAAATCATATGTCGATCACTGAGCATGTGGGAAAGGGGGTGTTGGAAATGCGGACCGACCACATGTCGGTAAGGCATAGGTATGGGAATCCCTTCACGGTGTCTATAGCGGACGGACGGGAGGAGGCTGCCAGGTGTGCACTGAGAATCAAAGAGCAAGACTTAGTCTGGTACACGGACGGATCTAAGACGGCTAATGGTACCGGTGCAGGGATATGCTCTCAGAATGAGGGCCACAGTTACGCACTGGGGGAGTATGCTTCTGTGTTTCAGGCGGAAGTATATGCTATTCTCCAATGCGCACACACAATGAATGTGAAAGCGGTGACCAACAGACGAATTCACATCATGTCTGATAGCCAAGCGGCATTGAAGGCGGTATTAAGCCGGAAGGTGTCGTCCAGGCTGGTGGCGGAATGCCTCGACGAACTGGTGAAACTGTCGAACCGGAACAAGGTTTGGTTGACTTGACTTTAGTTTTAATCGCAAATCTCTTTCCACTTTTAGGTCAATAAAACAAGAATGAATTAAAAATGAATTTATTCCGTATTTGGAATTTGAGTTTTATATTAATTTATGGAGTATGGGTAATCAATTGAGTTTTGATTCAGAATAAATTGATTTATAATTCATTCCTATTTTATTAACATACAAATGGAAACATGTCTGATATTCAAAGATAAGTACATAAAGCTCATATACAGTGTATATATAAAGTAGGAAATATATTCGTTATTTCTCAAACCATAAAATATTTTGAAATTTTATTTGATAGGCCGATTTTTGTATTCAATTGTACATACATATTATTCCATATTTTAGTTATGTCATATTTATGTAATAAAATACAGAATAACATGTACAATTAAGAACAAAAATCGACCAGTCAAATAAGTTTTCAAAATATTTCATGGTTTGAAAAATAACGAATATATTCCATTCTTTATATACCCCCGTATAAGTAAGCGTGTTTTGTATGGTCGTCATTGTGATCTGATCATATTGAACTTAGTCCTTTCCAACGGTTTTTTGTTTAATTTTTTGTAATGATATTTTTTTAGGTAACTTTGCATAAATTTGAATATCTGTTATTAAATACTCGGCATCTACTATTCACAATTCCACTACATACTCCATGAATGGTAAATAAATCTAAAATGTCGTTTCTTTTCTGTAATTATTTGTTATTTTGCTTGACAGATATGAACTACGTGTATTTATAGTACAAATACAACATCAATTTTAACGTTCAAGGACTAAGATTTTAAATGCATGAAAAGGCATATTTTTCGGACTTTCACCAGAAAAGCACCTATACCGCGAAAACTGTAAAAAATACACGCTAATATGTCTAATAAGGAATGATAGCGAATTATTGAGTGTATTCCAAAATGTAATAATATATAAAGTGTTCTATTTAAAAAAGTGACTTTCATCGATGTGAACTTAGTTAAATTGAACGTTAATTTTGGACGGCTCTATATATAGACATAATTTTGAAGCCGTAGGTTTGTTGCGTTGTATTTCAACTAGTACCATATCAAATATCAAGAATTTACTCGCAATGGTTCCAGAAATACAGAAGTTTTAACATAATGTTGCTGATAAGACCAACATCGTGGCCTTTACCCGCCGACGAAAGCAGGATGGCCTAAATCCGCTTACGTTGAAGGGGGTTACCATAGAGATGGTGGGGGAGGTAAAGTACCTTGGAGTAACATTAGACTCCAAACTTACCTGGAACCAACATTTGGACAGAATTACCAAAAAAGCGGTGACAGCGTTAACGCTGGTAAGACGCACATATGGAAAGAAATGGGGGCTAAGACCAGACATGCTGAGTTGGATATACAGCATGGTGGTTAAGCCAGTAATGACGTATGCAGCTTTGGTATGGTGGACAAAGACGCAACAAAGGAACGCTATTCAGAGACTGAGCAAGGTGCAAAGACTTGCCTGTCTAGGAATAACGGAAGCAATGCGGTCGACACCGACTGCAGCAATGGAGGCACTCCTGGACTTGCTACCGTTGCACCTGGTCATACAGAGGGAGGCAAGGATGGGGGCATACAGGCTGCAACACACAGCGACTCCGAAAAGGATCAATACAAATCATATGTCGATCACTGAGCATGTGGGAAAGGGGGTGTTGGAAATGCGGACCGACCACATGTCGGTAAGGCATAGGTATGGGAATCCCTTCACGGTGTCTATAGCGGACGGACGGGAGGAGGCTGCCAGGTGTGCACTGAGAATCAAAGAGCAAGACTTAGTCTGGTACACGGACGGATCTAAGACGGCTAATGGTACCGGTGCAGGGATATGCTCTCAGAATGAGGGCCACAGTTACGCACTGGGGGAGTATGCTTCTGTGTTTCAGGCGGAAGTATATGCTATTCTCCAATGCGCACACACAATGAATGTGAAAGCGGTGACCAACAGACGAATTCACATCATGTCTGATAGCCAAGCGGCATTGAAGGCGGTATTAAGCCGGAAGGTGTCGTCCAGGCTGGTGGCGGAATGCCTCGACGAACTGGTGAAACTGTCGAACCGGAACAAGGTTTGGTTGACTTGAATACCGGGCCATCAGGGGATAGAGGGCAACGCAAGGGTTGACGAACTCGCGAAGAGAGGGTCAGAGATGGAAATGTACGGCCCAGAACCTTTCTTCGGGGTCACAAGGCAAACGGCCCGGAGACATATAGGAGACTGGGTTCGTACGAAACAGCAGGAATACTGGAGAGCCTCACCCGGTATAGTACATGGCAAAACCTTTATAGGGAAGCCATGCAGGAAAAAAGTTAGAGAACTACTACATCTTAGTAGGACACAGCTCTGCATCGTAACGGGACTAATGACCGGACATGCTGCGGTGAAAGAACACCTACACAGAATCGGAGTGTTTGACGGGGACACAAAATGTAGACTTTATGGGATAGAACCGGAGACAGCCGATCACATACTACGCGACTGCGAGGCACTAGATCGCAGAAGGCAGAATCTATTTGGGATAACGAAAGGCGACCCAGAGATATACCTTACCCACTCGGTTAGGGACCTGTACAGGTTAGTGGAGGAGACTACCGTGCTAGAATGGGTGACTTGAACAAACAGATGTGGCACAATAAGCCTGATGGCTGCGGTGCCTACCGGTGACTAGGTCGGACGGGTCTGGAGAAAAAAAAAACATAATGTTGCAGTTAACTCTATTTTTGAAAAAAATGAATAGCTCAAAAACAACTGATTTTGGTTATAAGATACCATAATAAGATTTGATGCAGAATTGCATGAGTGATCTAAAAAAACTCAAAAAATATACCATGCTATTTAAATTAAGAAAGTTCACGTGAACTTCCGGTCATCCGGAAGTGATAAAAAAGCGTAAATAATTTCGCCAATGAGACCAGATGACATTATCCGTAATTACAAGTTTTCAGAATTGTAGGATTTCAGAAACATCGAAAAGTTCTAACGAATCAGTTCCGTGTGTGACCCTGTATATATAGATAGATAGATAGATAGATAGATAGATTTATTTGCAAGTTGTTGCATTGTCACATCACATCCATGTATAAACAAAATAAAGTACACAACAGTTTAAAAAAAAGTGTAAAAATAAAACATTTGTAGCTGTGACTAGTTATCAAGTATATCCAAAAAAAAAACCAAACATGGAAAAGACTAGAACTTATATGTTAAATAGTCTTCTACACTGTAGAACGTTTGCTGCATCAGAAACTCCTTGACCGCTCGGTGAAAGCTTCGTTTGGACATGCCCTTCGTCTCGGCGGGAAGTTGATTATAAAGTTTTATTGCAAGGTGGTTTGTAGTGAGCTGACTCTTGCTTATTCGGTGATACGGAATCGTGTATAAGTTTTGGGATCTGGTGGAATAAGTGTGGAGACTTCCATTTTGGATAAATTTTTGCGGGGATTCGTGGACATATTTGAGACAGGCTAGGACAAATAAGGAAGGTAAGGTAAGTATTTGATGTTCTGGGTATAGATTTCTGCAAGTTGTTCGTTTTGGTACCCCTGCTAATGCTCGAACAGCTTCCTTCTGTAGCCTGAAGATAGTTTCCATCGCTGATGATGCACCCCACAACAAGATACCATATGTGGCTCTGCTCTCGAACATGGCGAAGTAGGCAGACCTAGAAGCCTCATATGTTGCCGTTTGCTGTAGTCTCCTAATTGAAAAAATTGCCGAAGCTAATGTTCCTCTCAAATTGTCGACGTGCCTACTCCAGTTCAATGATGAGGTAAGAACTAATCCCAAGAACTTGACTTCCTGTTCTTCATTTTTGGTTATCGTTGTTGATATCCGTAATTTTTTAGTTTTTAAGTCATTTAATTTTAATCTATTACCACCAAACCACTCCCCGGCCTCAAGTAGGGCAGTTTCAATACTTTCTTCATTGTTTGCTCCTCTAACTAGGATTGACGTATCATCAGCAAACTGAGTCACTTTTCCACTCCTAACGCCGAGTGATAGATCGTTGACATATATTAAGAAAAGAAGAGGACCCAGAATCGACCCCTGCGGCACTCCACACGTAACAGCAGCAGCTCGAGACCGGACTCCGTTCCATTCCACAATCTGTACTCTATCATGAAGATACGACTGAATTAACGTACTTGCCAAACCACGGACACCATATGTCTCCAGTTTTTTTATCATAATAGCATGGTCCATGCTGTCGAAAGCCTTACTTAGGTCACAGCAACCAAGCATCACTTCGTCACCAGCATCAAACGCATCAGCTATATATTCCAGCACCTCTGTGATCGCTGTAACTGTTGACCTATTCCTACGGTACCCATGTTGCGCATTTTGTAGTAGTCCGCTCTGTTCCAGGAACGTCATCAATCTGGTCTTAATTATGGTTTCAAAGACTTTTGATATTACTGGTAAAATGGAGATGGGTCTATAATTTTCAACGTCGTCTCCATTTTTCCCTTTGCATATTGGTATTACCTTGGCAACCTTCAAACATTTTGGAAATACGCCATTGCTTATACAGTCGTTAAAAAGGTTAGTCAGTGGATCCGATATGTGATCTATAGTTTTTTTCAACATTTCGGTATTTAATGAATATATGTCCAACGTTCTTTTGTTTTTCAATGATTGCACTATACCTTTAACTTCATCTTCTGTTGTAGGATGTAAGTATATACAATGTTTATGTGCAGTTAGACTATTCGCAAGGAGTAGTTCTGCCATCAAATGTGGACCTCTGATGGTTTGTGCGGCAATATTACCAACAGATACAAAGTAAGTGTTAAAATTATCCGCTGTTATTTTAGTGTTTGCCATTTCTTTCTTTTTGCTACTCTGTGTTTCGTTTGATATAACACTCCAAATTGCTTTATTTTTATTATCTGACTTCATGATGTATTCTGTATTTTTGTTTCGTTTTGTTTCAACTATTTTTGCTTTGTATTCCTTCTTTAGATCTTCATACAATTTTTTGGTTTCATTATCCCCCGTAACATCATATATAGTTGCGATGCTATCTAACATATTTTTCATAGCCTTTAGCTCCATGTTTTGTGGAATATTTCGTTTATTTTTGTCTATTCCATGTACCTCTACTTCCGGAAAGGCCTCATTATACGTATCAACAAGAACATTGTAGAAGTATTCGAAAGCGAGCTGTACATCAGCAACCAGAACGAACGACTGCCAGTCAAATGTCGACATCTTTTGAATGAACGTGTAAGTATTATTTTCGTTTATTATTCTAATCTTTCTCTTTGTTGCTCTATTTTCTGTTTCAGGTCTATGGTTTTTGCATATAACCAGCTCCTGACACAAGTGATCGGATAGGTGTATATTTTTTGTCTGAGTTTGGACTATCAGATCTTTTCGAGATAGAAAAAAATTATCAATGCATGTTGCTGTGTCTCTAGTGATCCTAGAAGGTTCATCAAATATTTTGTACATACCAAACGATTCAAATAAAGTGACCAATTCGAGTGATTGGTTTGTCATTTCCAGTAGATTAACGTTAAAATCACCTGCCAGTGTCAACACAGCATCTGGGTACAAAGTGAAAATTTCATTTATGGCGTCACTTAAATGTCCTATGAATTGCGCAAAATTGCCTAAAGGTGACCTATATACTGCTATTAGTATCATATTTTCATCTTTAAAGTGAATACCAACAACTTCTATATCTATCTATCTATCTATCTATACATATGTATATTATACGAGTAGTATTAGTACAGTTTTAAATAGCTCAAAATAGAAAGGGGGTGAAGGATACGTATGATTCTATGTGTACAGAGTAATAAGAAAATGACTTTTCATTAGTCGAGTCCGGAGAGTATCGATGGCTGCTATCAGACGACTGTTCCCTAATCACATTATTTCCAGATTCGATGATTTGCATTGGCCCCTTCGCTCACCAGACCTTTCATTGCATGTTCCGACCTACTTATTACTGCAAACAAAAAAAAATTAAACCCTAAAATAGTGGAGTACCGTTCATTTGCAAAGTGTCCGTTTCCCATGGCGCACACTGTATAATATTCTTGAACTGCCTGATGTGAGGAAACTAAGCGTTATGGGAAGGTCCTATTCGTGTGTTTGAGGATTGCATTTCTTACGGAAAAGTGCTACATAAAGCTTCATAGGCATTCAAGACACATCCTGTATAGGGATAAACAAAGAAATTGACCGACTTTAACTGCATTTTGAGCCCCAAAATTTAGATTTTTTTATATATTACAATTAAATTTCTTTTTCTATTTACAGTTATACATTTCTACGTCGTTTTCAGATTCGCGTAGTTTAACAGCTATTTATGGGTACCACTATATATACACTTACACGTATAGAGTATGTATTTTCAATAAAGAATTTTGTTTTGCTACATATATTTTTAATCTTGTTTATAATGTATATCTGCTTATAACGAACATATCCGTTGATTGTTTGTTGTAACCAAGTTCATCTATACAACACTTTCCAGTTTATATCTCATAATACTTTTAAAAGCCTTTTTACACATCATTCACTTTAAGAGTGCAGCGTTAGAAAAGATAGGACCTTATTTCGCGGCTTGTGATTGGTCAATTATCGAGGCATGTACACACTATGTAAAATACTGTTCTTGGACGTATAAAATTTGAGGTTACGTCAAATTTGTTTATGCTGATTTGTTCGTAAATATTTGCTGTATTTGTATTTCCTTACGTTTTTCTTTGTATTTTCAAATTTTGCAAGTACCTTACATTAAAAGCAAATTTCTTTTCAGTATTACTTACAAATTCAAGGTATCTATTATTATCCGTATTCATATAATATTATTGATGACATATGCTGACGTTATTTTACTATGGCTGAATCCACTTGAAGGATCCTCAAAAAATCCTTCAGGAAAACATATAAGTAGTAGGCAGAGGTAAATGGCATATAATTTATATTTGCAACAGAAGCAGAACAATTCAGTCAGTTTCTATTACATTGATTGCGAAACAACTTGGACTTGGAAAGAGAACAATATAGAATATTGTGAAGGATATAAAATACCGCAGATGTGTCTGATTCACCTTCAAAGAAATGTATACCTCATACAACCTATGATAATTTGGATGAATGCCAGCGGTCAGCAATCGGAAGACAAGTGCATTCCTTTTCCTTGAAAAATGAGTTACGTGTACAAAAATATTGAACGTAAATATATTTGAATTAACGTTAGCATGATGTAATTAATGTTTGTAGGTTGTTAATGCAGATGATAATTTGCCAGACTTTAAGCGAACAACATTATGCAAAATTCTCAAAAATAAGGATTTATGTGGGTGAAACACAACCGAGAAAGTGTGCTAATGGAGCGACAAGATATTGTTTTACAGAGACATCTTGGAAAAAGGAAGCGTTAGTAGAATGGCTTAATTTAAAAGGAATTGTTGTTGATAATTCTTTATTAAACGTTAAATTACTGGAACTTACTAAAAAATATATCACTGACAATCCTATTACATACATTATTGACAAAATAGTAGCAGAAAGCACAATATTACGATTGCCCCCATATCATTGTAATTTGAATCCCATCGAATTAATATTCAAGCGAAGCATCATGTTGCTAATAATAGAACTTTTAAGTTAGCGGAAGTAAAAACTATTATTGGATGGAGTTAATCATGTCACTGCTGAAGGCTGGACTAATTGCAGCAAACATTCTATCGCAGAAGAAAATACGATGTGATTTTGATTTTTGCATATTATATCATATAAATATTTAAAAATATATCTTTTTATGTACAATAAACTTGAAAAATACATTGTCTATACAATTATTGCGTTTCTATACTGAAATATTAATAAATATAACAGTCAGACACCTTATATACAATTTCAGTACATAGTCTGAATAATATATTTTACGAACATATAAGTTTTACGTTTTAAAAATCAATCTTATCATTAATTGCATGTAAGAAGCTGTGAAAAAATTTAACAAAACTTAATAAAGTAGAAATGTATTGATTCGTAATGTTATATGGACATTATTAGCTAAAATATACATACGTTGTAATATATTTGTATATTTACCGCATTTGAAGGTTAACCTACGTCAAGTCGATTTTGAATTGAGCGGTATATTTAAATTCTCTAGTGTAAAACCAACGCCGATTGTGGCGCCAACTACTGCACTCTTAAGTTGAATGGAGAGGTGCATGTAATTTAGTCGAAACGATAATTTAAAAAGGCTTACAAGCAGATTGTATAAGTTCTTATACAGGTTGATTTTTATTTTCAATTGTACATATTATTCTGCATTTTATTTAAGCTATGATGTCACTAGTGATACGCTATTACGGCATAGATATTTTTTAAATAGAACCACCTATACCGGGTGTCCCAATAGTGCGGTGTCGGGCGATATCTCAATACCAGTTTGAGATACAAAAAAAAAATTGAAATAGAAGATGTTTAATTTTTAAAGGGGCATACCCTAAAAATGCTTTCGTTTATACAGAGTGTCTCAGAAAAGCAGTACTGAATCGAAGTTTATTTTTTCAAATGGAACACCCTATATTTTATTACATTTTTAGAATCTACTATAAAATCAACATACTTTTCATATACCATTGTCTATAGCTAATCCTAATAGTTTTTGAAATATTTGATATTTTCTCTAATAGATGTCATATGCAGATACTATTTTTCTAAGTCATATCTTACTTATGTTTGACCCCAGAAACAAAATTTTTGGTATGCGAGTAGTCTATACTTGCAATAATTTTTACAAATCGCCAAAAGTATTTTATTTAATACAGAGTGTTCAAAAAAGGGAAAGCAACATAACAAATTTCAGATTAAAAAATCTCCATTTCCTTAAATGGAATACCTAGTGTTTTTTCATGCTATTTTACTCCTAACGGAAAGCGCTATATTTTTCCTTAAGCATGTCATATACCTATCTGCAATAGATTTCGAGATATTTTCGTTTTTAAATTCGCTTTATAAAAGTCTGCATTTCAAGACAGCAATATGATAAAACTAAGATAGATTAGAGAATTAGATAACTCTGAACTGTCAAATAGCTTACTACAGTATTTGCTCCGATTAAAATGTGTTTTTCTATGTTTTAAGCATGAATGTTGCTCTAAAAGAACTTACCAGTACGAAGACACTATTCTAATTTGAATTGTTTGCGCATAATATTTTATCTTATTCAGTGAAATACCTACAATATTAATTTATATGTATACTGCTGTAAAACTAATAAAACGAAAAGGAAAAAAAGAACAAATTTTTATTTAAAGCAAGAAATAATAAGAAAATTCAACAAAAACATTACTCCGCAATTGCCATATAAACTGGAAATAGCGAACTATATAAAGATTGTAGCCTACTTCCAAGATACAAATTACTCCCCAATACAAAACAATACTATACAAAACATAATACAAAACAATACAATACAAAACTATACCCCAATGACACTCCCTAGACAAGGTGTTCAATATGTCCACCATTTTGTTCTTGGCAGACAGTAATTCTGTGAATAAAATTTTGATGCACACTTTGAAGCATATTTTCATCAATCGATTTAAAAGCTCGTTGTATTCTAAATTTCATATCTTCCATCTTGTTGTTGGGGCAGTTTTGTATACCTGCGTTTTGACATAACCCCATAAAAAAAAAGTCTGGTTTTGTCAGATCCGGAGATCTTGCGAGCCACTGGTCACTGGTCCTCCTCTACCAATCCATTTATTCTCAAAATGTGTGTTCAGGTAATGCCTCACACATCTGCTAAAATGTGGAGGAGCTCCATCTAATTGTAACCACATTTGTCTGATAATTTCTAATGGTAAGCTGTCAACCATATCCTCAAATTGATTTCGTAAGAAATTCAAAAATGATTCTCCATCCACCGTGTTATCGAAAAAGTATGGTCCTATAACAAAACGTCCAAGAACTCCACCCCATACATTAAGAGACTACCTATGCTGTTTATCCAGTGGAATTATCATTCTAGGATTTTCATTATTATAGTAGTGAAAATTGTGGCGATTAACAAACCCATTTTTATGAAATGTGGCTTCGTCTGTGAATACAACGTTATTGAAGAAATTTGGCTCCTGATCATTCTTGTCTAATGCCCAATTACAGAAGTTGCGTCTGCTTATAAAATCTTATTGGCTTAGTTCTTGTACCGGTTGTACATGGTATGGGTGAAATTTGTGTTTCCGAATAATTCTGTTCGCTGATGTTTTCGGTATTCCAATTTCGCTTTCTAACGTACGTGTTGACGTATGCGGATTTCCCACTACAGCTTCCAATACTAGGTGTTCATTTTCTTCAGTGGCCACCCGTTTTTGTCTTTGCAATTTCTTTTCATAGTGCACGCTTCCAGTTCTCTCAAAACGTTCTTTTAACCTGGCAAATGCATAAGTATTAGGATGCCGCTCAGCATTTGGAAACCTTTGCGCGTAAATGCGACTTGCAAGGAAACAATTCTGATCGCTCGATCCCAATGCGTAAACCATATTTATAAGTTCTGGTTGTGAAAAATTCATCATACGTTAGAATACATAAACACGTAATTGACTTATATAGAAAATACTGCTTTAAACAATCTGACAGTTTAGAGTTATGATGAATGTTATTTGTTCTCCATGGCCATCTTAGTTTTAACATATTGCTGTCTTGAAATGCAGTCTTTTCTAAAGCGAATTTAAAAACGAAAATATCTCGAAATCTATTGCAGATAAGTATATGACATGCTTAAGGAAAAATATAGCGCTTTCTTTTAGGAGTAAAATAGCATGAAAAACACTAGGTATTCCATTTAAGGAAATAGAGATTTTTTAATCTGAAATTTGTTATGTTGCTTTCCCTTTTTTGAACACTCTGTATTAAATAATGTAAATTTCTTAATTTCTGGATTCTATGTGAAGTACCTACTTTGAAAATGTATAATATATGGTACTTACTGATGATAATTTGGAAGATACAGTCATTTAAGTAATTCAAATATTTGTTTGAAATACAATTGGTAATTTATGTCGTATTAAGATCATCTATGACATTGCATTGTAATATTATGATAATATACTGATTTTAAATGGCTGTATTTCCAAGCTATTAATATTAGGCCCCATATGTTATACATATGTATTGTCGAATTCGGCACTCCATATAGATCCCAGAAATGTAAAAAATTGAAAACAAAAACCGACCTGTAAAGAAATTTTCGAAATGTTTTATTGTTTAAGAAATAACGAATATATTCCATACTTTATATACACACTTGTCATCGAAGTCATGAGAATATGCAAACTGACATTTATTTTCCAAAGAGAAGAAATAAAAGCCACGTTGTATTTATGAGTGACCTATCTAACTGCATACATACATATAAAAATAATGGACGGAGACGTTGAATTTAAAAAAGCTAACTTCTATCTGCATCTACTTTGTTTCAGTGTGTCATTCTATATTCTATATTTCCTGATTAAAAAGGCCTCAAAGTTGCATGTTTTTAAATAAGGAATTACAATGAAAAATCATCATCTAACATATGTAGATATCAGTTTTAAAAAGGAGTTCACTATCAAAGATTATTGCATCTAGTTAATGCATTTATTCTAGTACCTATGTAAATGGTTGATCCAATAGAATTTTTCGAACATGAGATACATGGAAATAGAAATGTGTGTAAAAGCCATAAAGCGACCTACAGCTAAGACCAATTCCGATGAATCACCGCCGATCATCAAATTAAGTTTAAAGGCGAACTCGCAAGAGCTTTTACTGGTCAAAACCCACCAGGCTGGCAAAGGCTGTATGAATAACGGATTAATAAAAAGCTCGACGATAAAATCGATAGCTGCTCGACCTACCTACGAAATAGGTGTGAGTGAAAAATTGAGGAAAAAAGTATTGGGATAACTTTTTAGGACTTTCAGGAATCGGTAAAGTAGGCATCTCTGTACGTCTATACATTATACCATCTCGGTGTTTCTCCGTTTCCTATTTTACTTTCTGCGTAGAGTAAAATTATTTTTGAAGCATTATCTGAAGAAGTAGGAAGTTTCACCATAAAATTGCCTCATGAGCAAAAATAACTTTAAATGATATCGAAGGCTTCCACGGTCTGCGTCTCTGTTATGAGGGCTTCCGGGTTTTGACCGCGTCATAGTAAAGTACATGTATACAATACAAAATAAAATAAAACAAAAATGAAAAAGAAAATTACAAAAAATATATATACAACTTACTCAAACTCGACGTTTCGCCACTAATATAAGTGGCTTCTTCAGGAGCAAAACTAGGTGAGGGGCGCCAGAAGGTCGCGGTAACTCGACGTGTCAACCACGCTAGAGGCGAAAACCTTCTGACCAAGGTGGTGGAAGGCGTGGTACACCTGAAGAATAGTCAGAAAGGTAATGGGAACAAACTCGAAGCGACCACTTAAATCGTAAACATGCGGTGAAAACCAAGATCTATGTATTATTAATATATACATATATATGTATGTATTACAATATTTATCTTGTAATGTTTACCTTAGTTCTATATATTTGCCAAAGGGCCATGTATACATACAATGTAAATTAATGTGAATAAAGAAGTAATAATAATAATAGAAGAATTTTTCAGGAAGACTGTCTAAACCCACTATGGTTCTGCTTAGTTCTGCCACCCCCTCTGCTATCCTAAATAAAAAGGGATATGGATATTAAATAAACAATGAACAAAAGCTAAGTCATTCCATTTATATGGATGATATCAAAATAACCGCCCAAACAAAGGACAACCAATATTGAAATTTGGTATTGAAAAATGCAGAAAAAATGGTAAAGGAGATTGAAACAAACAGGATAATTATACCCTAACAATAAAAGAGGTCAGAAAAACAAACAATTACAAATAATGCAAGCCATGGACAACATTGAAACATACAAACACCTTGGTGCTACAAGCCACAGGAATCGAACACAAACAAATAAAGGAATCACTGACCACCAAATGTATCAGTCGCTTGAAACTGCTTTTGAAAACAAAGCTAGCGTCGAAACAGTTGGTACCAGGTATAAATGCTTATGCAGTACCTATTATCAGCTACTTATTTGGTATCACTAAATGGATCGGCACTGACTTAGACAACTTAAACAGACTAATCCGCAACAATGTCGTAGCGAAAATCGTCTATTACTGGTTAGCATTCAAAATGGAGCACATAGAGAACCGCATGCCATACTACATATATAATATGTATATATCTGAGAGTGTGAGTGAAACATCAGATAATCTATTGTAGTGGGATAGAAACATCTGGACGGAACACCAAGTTACCTACAGCAGGCCAGACACCGTAGTGTTTGATAAAAGAATTACTTTGTGTACCATAATAGATATACCAATGGAAATATCTAGGAGAAATATCAGGAAAATTCTGCAAAGTATATACCATTAGCAGCGGATCTAAAGTGAATATGGAAGGTGGAGCTCACCAGAATAGTTTCTATTATACTAAAAGGGATAGGTGAGCGCGGAATTCTCTGCTGGAAAATGTGCGATTAGTGGAACTCGCACCAAACATCTACTGCTGAAGGCAGAAGGTTGTTTCGCTTTCCACGTCTAATACTGTACAAAAGGTGTTGAATGTGAAGAAATACCAGAGAAGGTGAACTGAAAGCAAACAAATTTATTGTAATTTTTATAATGTTTATTACTTTGCCACTTAAGGTCATATGCATTGTAATATACTTATGAGAAATGAAGATAGTGTTGAATAATAATAATGTTTGATTTATAATAATAATAATTAACCTAAAATTAAATAGAGAATATTGAGACCATAATATCACACACATACGCAAAGCTATTTTGGAACCACGCTTTGCAACAACACGCGAAATTTCAGCTAATAAACCAGATTTGCTGATACTAGACGCAAATACGAAACAAATAACCATCGTAGAGTTCTCAAGTTCTAACAAAACAAACGTAATAGACAAGTACACCAACAAATTTACCAAGTACTTAGAATTGCCGCACGAAATTGGAGAGACATATCCTGGAAATAAAGTAAAAATAGGACCTATAATCTGTGTAAACCTGGGCACAATATCTAAACAAACTGTAGATTCTATAACAGGTACTCAAATGTAAAGAAGATTGGAAATGGATATTGATTTCCATGCAAAAGCTTAAGCTTGATTCGTTACGACTACTAAGGACGCACAAAGCATTATATAGGATACTTAATCTTCTAGAAGAAGAAGGCACCTAACAAGGCCAAGGTGGAAGTGCAGAGCGATGGATGGTTCGAAACCGAACTGTTTCCTTTTAGTATACGACAATCCTTACATCAGCTCCAAAATAATCATATCATCGGCCGCGCCTCTTCCCGACGTAGGACCTCGGGTTGCACGTGAAAGTAAGCAAAGCCAGGGAGCTCTAGAAATGTGACAAGGCAAACATAATAAAAATTAACCTAGCAAGAATAATTTGAGAGACAAAAATATTATGATTGGTACCGAGAACAGTGGAGTAGGACACGCAGTGGATAAAAGAAATTCGTGAATTTATAAAGCTTCTAACTGAAAATAAAATCACCAACGTCGAATGTAAAAAGTTAGCGACTGTTTCTGATCGCAGGACCGGCTTTCAATCATTAGAAGGTTTATAAGAATTAAAACAAAAAGATATACTTTTTAAAGGTGAATGCAAGAATCAAACCAACGATCTAAATATTGCAGACAGACAAGACTAAATCTACATTTAAAAGTAAAGTTACTTCAAAACAAAGTAAACGTGCTCCATATATTAATCGTCCAACACAAACCTGCACTTTTTTGTTTAAGTAAACATTTGATTAACTACTGACGAAATAAATCTTATGAATATATGGCGGTGTAAATTAGAAACATATTTCTGTCGTTCTGAACACATACAAGGAGGCACATGAATTTCTGATGCCGATGGTGTATCAACAACTGCAATAAGTGATACAAGTGATTTAAGTACTGTAACGAACCGTTACATATGATAAAACTAAATTTCAATTTTTGTAATTACGTT
This sequence comes from Holotrichia oblita, assembly GCA_023690525.1. Classification (NCBI taxonomy): domain Eukaryota; kingdom Metazoa; phylum Arthropoda; class Insecta; order Coleoptera; family Scarabaeidae; genus Holotrichia; species Holotrichia oblita. Next base: position 77,261,040 of record CM043018.1, read on the forward strand.
CAGCTAATTAGTAGAAATTTTAAGTTTTATTTTCCGGAATTAGAATCCGAACAGTTACTTTTGAACATGCCTGTATTCACGACTTTTGGAGAAGAGTGTACAATTTGAATAACGTTCCGCGCATGCCCCGCGGCATGGAGAGGGTATCCCCGCGGCGAAGAGAGGGTATCCTCAGCAATATTTAAGAGCCATGCATTGCCAAGATAAGGCAGTTCTCCCATGAACTCGAAGAAGCGAGTTCTCTCATGAACTCGAAGAAACCCCCGAAGGTGGACCAGACGTGGACAGCCAGTAGGATGAAGGACTCCCGGACCATTGCCAGCCAAGGACCAGACCGTTGCCGTTGTCACAGCCGTCATCAGGACTTGGAAGGCCCTCATCCGCCGCTGTAGCCGTTTGTTTATCAGAGGACATAGCCGCTTCTGCCAGCCGTCGCAGAAGAGTCTCTCTGATAGCCCCGACGTACCGAGACACATGACACTTGTAACACACACTCTCTTCCAAAAGGTCTTAGTAAGTTGCTATGCACCGATATAGGCAGTATTTTGTTAAACATTGTTCTGTTTACACCGTTCTGTATATTATGCTTCCGATTTCCTAAAAGTACCAGAGTTCCGTTAGGAATGTCTATATTATTTTCAATGTATATATGTTTTACCATCCGTACCATTATTTACAAAGCTATTTTCTGTTAGTTTATTATTTAGAAGCCTTCCGTTAAAATAAGATGCTGTTGTACCTTGTTAACCTCATCTTATCACGCTTCGTAATGTATATATTTTGTTTTGTTCTATCTGTACAAACTGTACTAAAACATTTCTATGTTTGTTAATAAAACCATTGTAAATGTTTTTAATTACCTGGACTTATAATTCTCCGACTTTATTTTGCTACCTGAAGTGTTTAAAATAAATAATGTTGTCTCAACGTCAAATGTCACCTTATACACACGCTTGAAGTTGGCCTCAAGATGATTTAAAAGCATCGTAGGGACCTCTACTGTCAACTAGCACGAGTTTCACCGACACATTGGACACCGTGACGAAAATCGTTGAGAACACCATTACAGTACTGAAATGAATATTGGATTCCGTACAGTTAAATACAAACTAAATTTAGTCACAAATGAGCGTAATATTAAGATATAGACCACTAAATAGAAACTTAAATACGTTTTTTCAGAGTATTACTTTAGTTTTTGATACGGTCTCTGCATTTTGTGATTACATAGTTATGACCGGCGATTTGAAAATAAATTCATTGGCAATTTTGCAGGAAGATCTTTATGAGATCTTTGAATTTTATAGTCTTACAACAGATTAACTGAGCCAAACAAAATCTCCATCAACAAAGATGGACATATGTACATACATCAATCTCTGCAATTGATTATATAGTCACAGACTTCGGTTCATTCATGTACAAGTGCAAATTGTTAAACGTTGCCATATTTGATCATGCTATAGTCTGTATCTCTCTAGTATCTCTTGACTTAGGAGAGTATGATAGATAACATACGCGAGTAAGAAATGTAACAAAGAAATATTTTACATAGAAGGCCATTAAAATTGAACTAACCAAGACAAACTGAGATTTTGTCGAAGTAGTAGTTGATGCGAAGAATCTGTTTGATCTATTCTGCGAATTTGTATTTTGGCATGCAGATATCTATTGTCCTGAATGGGAAGTAAAATTGTCGAGTAGGGGAATAAGCCTTAACGTATCACTTACAACTCTTGCATTTGCACAACAATTAGCATACATTTAAAATTAATTATTATTATTAATAATCAAATTAATTTTTATTTAATATATCAATCAATATTTCCTAATATCTGTACATACAATACGTATATAGGCTAACAACTTGAACTACGAAAGCCTATTGATAGGAGAGGGTGGTGGCGGTTATTAATTAATTAAATGTATCCAGTTTACTATTGTCAACTATGACAGGAATGTCAGAGGTTATATCAAATGTACGTTACCGATCCATCAAACTATCCTAATGGAATACACAATAATGAAAAAGTGCAAATTATAAAGTGGTTTTATAATTTGCCATAGTATTTGACATGACCACTGACATTCCTGTCATACAAACAGTTGACAATACTAAAATGGATACATTTAATTTTACCTCCCACTACCTTCTCCTATCAATAGGCTTTCGTAGTTCAAGTTCTTATCCTGTATAGTATCATTATATCATATAAAGTAATTCGCTATAGTGTGAAAAGGGACGAAGTCAAATAAAATACTATGAAAAAACAATAGAAGCAATTTAATCTGAAAAATGATTATTTATCTACGACTATTAAATACATGATGAAGTAGTTTCCAATACTTAAGAGGATCGTCTACCAGCTGATTATTTTACAGCGGTGCCATAATTCTATAAATCGTTTGCTTGATTTTATATCAATACAATTGGAAAATTGGACTTCATACACATATTTCTACAAATATTTTATATTTATATATACAATTTTGTCCATTAATATTCGATATTAGCTTCACAATCTCTATGCCCGTTTACCTTCAGAGGGGAGTACAGATTACTTAATTAATTTTTAGATTTAAATATTGAAATTTGCTATGAGCATGCAAAATACGTCTACACAGACATGTGTGTATGAAGCCCAATTTTAAAATACGTTTTAAATAAATTATAAAAACATTATATTCTGAAAAAAATTAACTGTGGCAACATCGCCAACTGTCAAACGGTAGTCGCGGCTCAATAATTCAAAAACATATTTTCTATCTATTGTGTTTTGAATGTTCTAGTTAACCTAGAATAGCAATAAACGGTAATAAGTATATTGTATACTTTAAAATAACAGATGGCCCGGAGGGTAGAAATTAATCCGAACAATTCCAGAAATATTCTATTTCGAAGACACAGTATAAAGTCAAATCATTAAATTTTACAAAATTAACAATTAACAATAAAGGTTAACTAACACACAAAAAATTCTACTTAACATAACGTTTCAGGAAAATGTTGAAGATCATAATGCGATAAGACATTAATACTTGGAAAGGATCATCATTTTCTATAGCCACATCAATCATCATTTGTAATCACACTAGTAATCTATCAATCGATCAGATAAACGAATATATGCATACAATATAATAATACAATCATTGTAAAATAAAAGTATTTAATTATTTGTATTAGCAAATCCGTAATTACATTAGAAACTTTTTCTAAGAAGTAAATATCCATCTATTAGTATAATTAAGGATGGACAGCAGTGCTCTAATTCTGTCAAAAAAACTTTTTTTCTTAAAGTAGTATTTTATATATCGCAAATTATAACTATTTTTTTATATGTGCATGCTATTGGGGAAGATATTACTGTCTAATATCTTTATACTTGTCTAAAATATTTTACGGCATACAGCCGCTGGCACTTTACAGTTGCCCAAGTTGTTTGTCTGTTTATATTTCGCTACCTGATTTAGTCCCGAGGAAATTTTATGGCTTTTCGATTCAATTCATTTGTCTCTTATAGTACAACACAGCCGATGGCTAACTACCTGGTTATATATTATAAGATGAGATAAACATGGCAGGTTTGAAAGATACCACAGCGTGCGGTCCAGATGGGTTAGCGGGAGCGGTTTGCAAAGAGTATCTGCGAGGAATTGGTAAAATATCTTACGTGTCTAGTTAATTTCTTCGTTATTAATGAAAAATGTCTCTCGAAACTGAAACGTGCTTTAATAACACTAGTTTTCTTTTTATGCCTGGTGAGTGCTTATAAATAGAATAACCCATATGAAATCAACAACTATAGAGTATTCTTAATGTAAATTCAAATATATAGGAATCGCTTTGTAGACTTTTAGAACGAGTTTAAGCTAATGATGGTTAAACAACACGGATTTTGGGTTAGTCGATGTACGGAAACCACTGCGCTCTAGGTTTTTCAGAATACTTATGATGAACTTGATAGACAAAGTTAATCTCGGTGGTGCCCAGTGGGCCATGTTGGGTTCTTTAGTGTTTGTGCTGTACTGTCTGAATCTGCCTAGACATGTTACCGCTGATAATGTTGTCAACTTCGGCGACGGCACGTCGGTCATTGTGGATGCACAGATTGAGCAGCTGGTTTCTAGAATTTAGCAGTGCGAGGAATGTGTACATGACTGAATAAGCTAACTTTAAATCAATAAAAAATTGTGACAGTAAGATTTTATATATCCAGGTTAGCCGCCAACGTCTCTCACAATGTAGCTGACGTATCCACAAGGTTTCTTGAAATATTAATTGACAGTAGGTTGATTTGGTGCGCGCATATTAACCTACTGAGTAAGAAACAGCGCTTTCTAGCATTTTAAAGCCAAAACCTAGTTTTGAAGCTCCAAAACCTAGTTTTGAAACTCCAAAACTCTTAAAACCAATAACCACAATTAATCCTCCCATTATCTATTTTGTAGGTAGAACACGACCGTATAAAATATATTTCAAAATTATACCATTTATATATCATCATATTTTACAATTAACTCCAATGCCATCTAGCCAGATTAAAGTAATTTATTAGCACGATTCGTTTTCATGTACAAATATAAATATATCATTTCGACGTATAGAACTTCCTTTGTAATATTAATTTGCACTCAGTTGATTATTATAATTAACATTAGAGGTTTTATAAAATGCATTTACCAATCTTTATTTTAATTCTGAATTACTCTTTCCCGTACTTGCCATAAATGAAGCCGGAACAAATCAATCACTATCCAAAAAGGTAGAACTAATTAAAACGTATTACCTTCCTTCTGTCTGTACATCTATTCCGATACACAACAACCATCCTATCCCATTCCTGCGTGAACTAGAGCGAAAATTATCTCTGCGGAGAGCATCCGAAAGGACGAGAACCGATACACGAAGGGGAGAAGGCTATTCGATTAACTTCGATGCTTGGCTTCAATTGCTTTTTAAGATGCTCGTGATTGCTTTTGAAAGGTTTCGGATTAGATTGCAATTGGTCGAAAGGCATTAAAAGTGCCGTTGCTCTCTCCAAACGCCGATGGAGGAACCGAAAGGACTCCCCGTTCCAGTTTTTGGTCTGATGGCGAGGCGCCACTCACCCTCCGAAACAGCTTATTTTTCGCCTCATTTGTGGAGTAATTCCGGCGTCCAATGAAAGCACCCGCTTTAAATAAGAAAAAGCCACTTCGTCGCCGACACAACCGCTACAGCGTAGCCTACTATATATATAGAATGTTATATATATATATAGACGCGATCCTCAGGGATCATAGCGAGGACCCTTAATTTGTTGAAATCTTTAAATAGAACTCGAGGTGGTCGCTGTGATCGTTGTGTTGGAAAATGAAAATGGAAATAAACTTCATTTAATCACTGATTAATGTTTTTGCTACATCTAATCTAATTTTATTTAATTTTCTAGTATATTTTACTACTTACTCCTGGCTAAACTATACATTCCACGCATTTGCAGCATCATTCTATTAATAGCGTACTTTAATGAAATCTTAGACAATATAAAATGTTCTTTTAGCTGCGAATTGCTATACTTCAACTAAAATGTTTCTAGTTTAAAGTTCCCATTGTGTTAAATATCATGCATACATGTGATATTATTTTATTATATTTATTATACAGTATGTTCTCGATTGAGTTACAAAGAGGGAAAAAGTTCATTTTTAATTTTTCGGAAATAATCACACTTTATAATAAGTTTTGCTTATCTTCAAATCCTAAAATCGAATGTTAGTTTGTATGTAGCTATCAGCTAATGCATATCACGAGAAATTGGTTTTTGTGTGTTTTGAAACGTAGATAAAAACGTCAAGTGCTGGATCTAACAATAAAATATCAGTAGCCGAAGCCTTTACGATAGGAGCTCCTTCAATTCAAACAATTTTGTGTAAAACTTAAAAAAAATTATTTATCACAAAAGGTTTCTAAGACGAAAAAGACGTTGAAACAATAATAAGAAATATTATTTGATTAAAGCACCGCCTGCATTAGCACATTTCTCAACTCAGATCTTGATATCCTTGTAATTTTTGCGTATTTCTTGAAAAGTTACTCAATTGCGTATTGTGTTCTCTGCTTTAAATGCTCCACGTTCTGTTACTGTGGTTCAACATAAACAATTTTTTTAAGCCTTCCCCAGAGATAAAAATCTAAAATTGACAAATCTGGACTGTGGGCTGGCCATGGTTTAGGACTATATCTCCTTATCAATTTTTCCCAAAGCGACAACTTATGCAGTCTCGTACAGCTATGGAATTATGAACTGTACAGCCGTTATATTGAAAATATAATGCTTTGGTTTATACATATTCTTCAACCTCAGTGGTACTAACGAACGCCGTGGTAATGTCTTATTTCGCTTCTTCGACATTCAGTCTAGCAGTCTTGATACAATTTTAGATTCTGGTGCTCTGGGTTTTATAATAAATTTCTCACTTGGATATTGTCGCCTCACTGACAGTGGAGTGGTGTTGATCTCATAGCACTTAAAGCGATTTGGATGGCATTATTATTTACAACATCCAACTTCCTTAACAAAGACTTAGAAGCGGAACCATACAGTAGAGAGTAGACAGTGATAATCAAGAATTGACCTAACTGTTGATCTGTATAGGGTCCTGCAGCTAAACTCCGCTCTTTGATTGTTCATTGGCTATTGAAGTGAAACGTTTCACTTAATACATATCGGAACTAGACATAAAGAAGTATATCTAACAATTATTTTTGACTATACAGGGTGTTCCAAAAATCATGGGCACAATCACACGACGTTTTTTTAAATGGAACATCCTGAATATTTTTGCATTTTTTATCAGTGGCTGACCATTATTTGTATGTATCTATCTTGTTTTTTTTTGCTTTGATACGTATGTTGAATATTTTTGCAAAAAAAAAATTTACATAGTACCATTAAAAATATCAGTACTGCCACAAATGTGAAGTTTAAAATGAAATAATTGGGGATTCTTTGATCAACAAATAGAAGATGCTTTAGGCAACTTTAGCGGTATAAGGGTGTTCGAAATTTGCTATCCAATTTTGGAAACCGAGCAACTTTTTTAGAGTTTTTTAAATATAACAGCCTGTATATTTTTACACAAACGGACGAAGAGCTTAATTATGAACAATTTTTGTTAATATAACCCTATGGCTTTCTGTATTCGTTTTTGATAAAAACGCCAAATTTAAAAATTGCCTTATTGAAATACATACATATGTGTATACATACATATGTATACATATATGTACATACATATGTACATACATATGTGTCGAATATGCTATGGATGAATAAAACACGACTATTCCACAGTGATAAGTTAAATAAGGTTGATTTTGTCGATTACAGTTTAAAATTTTTGAAAAGAAAGTATATCTGGTAGTATGAATTATTCCAAAGACGAACTTGTAGATATGATCATGTGAAAGCGAAAAGAATTGTCTACTTGCAAGCAGAATTTATGCTCACAAATATCCGGACCAAAGGCATCCAGACGAAATCACTTACTGAATCTGAACGTTATTCTCTCTTTAACAGTCCCAAAAAATTAGCGATGTTGGTGTTTGGGCTTACCAAACAAAGGAATTTGATCTTGCCTTGGGTTAAAGTATTCATTAATAACGTAGTCCTTCCTCACTCAGACTGCTCTAGAAATCTTGGACTTTATCTTGATACTAGAATGCGATTCAAGGAACACGTCTCCAAACTTATTCAAAGAGCTTTTTGCAATCTTAAGATATTATACGGAAATAAAGATTGCTTAGATACTAATTTACGTAAAATGTTATGCGAGTGTCTAGTGCTTTCCCAAATTAATTTTTGTGACCATGTATACTTCCCTTGTTTTGACAGTGTTGATAAACTTCAGATACAACGAGTACAGAATGCTTGTTTAAGGTTTATTTATGGTATACGTCGGTATGATGGCGTTTCTCATGCACTAAAATGTTTTTTTTAATGTGTGGTGGGTGCTTAGTTGCAGTGACTCCGTAAGCTGTATTACTTGTCTGGCTATCACTGCAACTCTTGCGGTGTAAGTTCAATCTGCGGAAAGTAGATTTTTTAAATGGAAAGGTATACATTTTATTAGACATTCTGATTTTATAAAAGATTCTCTTTTAATCCGTATTAGGTGTTCCTATACCTAAAATGTAAAGTGAATAAGTTATAACGATTTAATTAGTCTCCGTGTCTAAAATACTCAGATATGTCAATTTACTGAAGGAAGAGTGCTTAGCTCATTTGTTTTACATAGTTACTGGCCACTTATTTTGACGTTTGTCATTTTAGTTAGTTGTTCTCGCATAGACTGAGAGAAATAGATCTACACCAGTGCAATAATTAGGGTAAACAATGCGAGTATTTATTTTACAACAACAAAAAATTATTGTATTTGTTACAAAACATATTGTAATCTTAGTATTTTTTTACAATTTTTATTTTACCTGTAATAACAATGTTTTCGCTTCTGTACAATACATTTTTCTCAGTATATGGTTTTATAATGGGTTAGCATTGAGAATAGACCAAATCAAGTAATCATAAATTTATTTACATATAATGCAAAGTGTATGTAATAAAATTGTAAAATAAACGTATCGAACGTTTAGAAAAAGATACTAACATTTACAACCAATGATCAGCAAGAATTTCTAAGAATTTTTAAGATATAAAAAGTTTTAGCAACCGATATGTTCGTAGAACAATGGTGAAGAACATATTAGTAAAAAATTTAGATTATCTAAGAATTCTCCTAAATACTCCCAACAAACAGTATTTGAATAATCAATATAGTAAATATACATCAAAGGTCTAAATAATTAGTAATGACAAATTAGGTAAAATTAAAATAATATAAAAGGTACAGTAGAAAAATTATAAGAACAACAATAACATAAATAAATGAGTTATCTAAATGGTTCGATATGGGAAAATGTTCTATTAAGGCATTCTACATTCACAGACGAATTCCTATAATTGTTGCTCTTCGAATAGCATCTGCTGTTATTTGCCTCTTGCTCTCTGATCTCTTATTCTCATAATTCAAAGAGTAGAATTTACGAAAATACGATTAACAAAATGACAAACATCAAAATAAGTGGCAAGTAACTATGTAAAACATGGTAAAACAAATGAACTATGCACACTTGCTTCAGTAAATTGACATATCTGAGCATTTTAGGTATGGAGACTAATTAAATCGTTATAACTTATTCACCTTACATTTTAGGTATAGGAACACCTAATACGGATTAAAATAGAATCTTTTGTAGAATCAGAATATCTAATAAAATGTATACCTTTCCATTTAAAAAAGTCTACTTTCCGCAGATTAAACTTATTTATAAACAACTAAGTTTTTAAACACCCTGTATAATGTTACAGAGAAGAACTTTAAATGTTGTGTAACTACATACCATCAGCTATGCGTATGCAAAATCTCATACATCTCTTTTACTCCTAAGTGACGTAATATCGCTATAAAGTAAGATTGGTATCTGTCACTTTTTTCTTTAATTGCGAATAACTCAGAAGGCATGGTATTTAGGTATAGGGTATGATACATGAAATATGTGTAAAATTTACCACAGAAGCTGAATTTGTAATTTATTTTATAGCATGCTATTTAAAAAATCGAAGTTGATGCCCACTTCCGGTTAACCGGAAGTAATATTTATTCAAAAATATTTTCACGTGATAGTTCATGTTCAACCATATCCAACTGCGAAATTTTGTTTTAAAATTCCATTCCGTTTGTATAATACTTTTAATAGGCCATTCTCACCAATCACCCTGTATGTATATCACAATAGACATGTATATTGCTAAATAAATAGGCATTTTGAATAGAATTGACTCTATAATTTATTGATATTTGAATATTAACTTCTTATTGGATTATTAACTAACAATCTAAGCAAGCCAACGTCTCTCAAAAAATTTTAATACCTTTATGAGAAAGAAAGTGGGAAGCAAGTTACATTCACAGTGTACTTATTAAATCTTCACCACAGGAATTATCTTTAATATATATTATATACTACAAACAATTTGACATTTAACTATACTATCATAACTATCTATCATATTTCTCGATTTACATCGTACTGAATTTATTCAAAACTATTAGTCAAATGTCGACATGTGACTTTTAGATAACATTGAAAAACATTCCGTTTTGTTTAATACTGCTCAGGATAACACGCTTTTTCATCTGGTAATTCAAAGCTCCCATTACCTGTATACATCAAATTAAACGCATTTCACAAAAAAGTAATCCTGAAATAGTCGCTGAAATTCATCAAATGCGGATCCATCGCGCAGCAATTATTTTTGTCGTATCACACATACAGAGTAATTATTGCAGACATAACGGAATCTAACAATTTGTCAATGACGTATACGTATGATGTACATGTTGCTTTGAAATAGAAGGATTAAGTTTTCTCTTCTCTGTAAATCGGTGTTTTAGCAACTGCGAGCATTGCGTTCGCTGTACGCCTCCACCTGTGTAATGCCATGGCGGTAGAGAAGCACAAAGCTCACTAATTGACGGCCTCCCATTATTTCGGTTTAAACAATTATGCAGTTTACGGGATTTGGCCGGGGCTATATCCACATACCGTTACCGCCGCTCAGTTTCATTAATCACGGCTCTAATTAGCTCAATTGTTCTGCAGTGTTGATTACTCTTCTACCGAAATTCTAGCGGAGCCCTTCAATACCATCGACTAAAAGTCTGTTCTGCAGTACAGGGTCTGGTTCAATATCGTTTCGTCGGTCTACCTAGATAAATGCGGTTTGCATAGAAAGAGAAAGAAAGATGATTTGAACTAGTGAGATCGAGAGAGAAGTATCAGCAAGGACAGGAAATTATAGAGGCACTAACGAGCTAACCGGGCTGATGTAACATTCGTCTACTAAGTGGTGTGGACACATAATGGAGAACAGGACATTAGTTGTATATACATATGTAATGTTGAGTTTTCCACGTCAGTATTATCAGCACGATCGCTATCAACACCTTTCCACCTATAGATAATACAAACATTGTCTACGTTGTTGTCTTCGTTCATTACATTTATGTAAATAAATCATTTGATGCTGTTTGTTAAGTTGTTTTCTTATACCTAGTTCGATAAATAGTTTGCCAGAATAGCAAATACTATTTTAAGAAACTTGTACTTGTACTCATTTTTTTGAATGTGGAATTAATAATTAGTTTTGAATCACTAGAATTCGGAAGAAGATCGAACGAACATTTAAACATAGCAATTGTATAATATCGAAATTTCTTTTGGAACACGTTAATGTGGTAACAGCATGTTGCATTTAAACATACTCTTTTGTTGAAGTTCATTATAGTAAAATAATAAAAAAAGTAAAATAATAAAATTCGTTCATATCTAACAGGTTTTTAAAATCGAAAAACATCTTCACGCCGAACCTGTCGTAAATACTACAAACATTGAACTGAAGAACTCGGTTTTAAATGTGATTCCACCTGTACCAAGAACAAATTGCATTGTCATTAGAACAGAATAAATAAGCACTAAGTCGGTGCTGGACAATCAGATAAAGGTATGTGTACACAATTATCTTTAAAAATATATCCAGATGTTACATCTCTGTAATTTTGCATAGATATTTTGGTATAAAAAGCGTAAAGCTGAAAACTCACTAAAAACGAAGGCGTCCAAACACTACCAAGGAATAGTTGATAATTGACTTTTTGACATATTTTCGTAATACTTCAAAATATAGTTTTATACTATAAATATATACAGGGTGGTACATTTAAAGTGTAACACTGTAATATCTTCGAAACAATTAGTGTTATGAAGAAAAGTATTAGACAAAAGTTTAACTATATGAAGAGGCTCATTTGATGGCGCTACTGTTGTCACTATAAAGTAAGACACAAAGGTCATAGCAAGATCAACTCTTTTTTTTTCAAATAGCATATGGTTTTTTTACTATCAAATTCTAAAAGAGCAATAAGTTGTGAATAGAAAAATAGTAAACCACATATGACCTCAAATTAATATTAATCGAGATATTTCGAAAAAATGAGGACATAATAAAAGTCAGTGCAGCAATGTTTAGACGGCTATCGAATTAAATGTTCAAATTGGCGGCCACCAGCCCCAATGCACTTTTGTATTCGCGTAAAAAAATCGCTATGCACGAGCAGTAATATATCTTCAGAAATGTCTGCACATGCATGTTGTATTCTCTGCTGCATGTTTTCTGGTGTTGTTGGTTCCGTGTCATATACAACAAGGCGATATTGTACATTTAAAATAAATCTAGCTAATATATATAGATCTTCATATTTTGACTGTTAGAATCTGTAGTATCGTTTTGTAAAGACTTTTTATTGATCTGTATTTTTAATTGAACGTTATGATTGATTCTATTTAAATATACAGTATTCTTATTGTGAAAATAAAATGTATTTCTTAAATAACATTGAATAACTTCTTAAGCTGTACTGCTTTTCTGACAACAGCAGCAATGCTTACTACGTAATTTGTAAATGTGTTTAATAGCCTTGTTACAGCACCCTCACGTAACTGAGTGACCACCTAATATACATATACGCTGGAACCTCGTTTATATCCGCGCTCACTTGTGTTCACACTCATTTATATCCTCGCTGTAGCACTCATTTATATCCGCTCGGCATTCCCCACCTGATAGTGCACGTATTCACATGAGACAATCAGCGCGTAGCACGGCCTTTCCTGCCCGGTAACGGGATAAGAGTGGGGACCTCTCTTGAGAGGATATAAGTGAATGTTTACGCTTCGCAACCGCTGATATAAACGAGGCTCCAGTGTAATAAGGCATTCATAATAAGTACGAAGTAAATTGCAACATATTTTGCAGTTTTTAATAGTCACGTTTTTTTCTATCTCCATTGTAATCCTCTATTTCTGCTAGTTTCGAAAAATAGAGATTTTTATCTTATAATTTTTGAGACCATATTCAAAAACTTTTTTCGGGTTTATAGGTTAATTTTCAAAATCATATACATATCTATAAGTATTATATTCAATAAAATAAGGCTTTATTATTACAATTACTATCATTATTATCTAATGTTGCTCATGCAGCAACATATTATACATATCAAAATAAAATGTATCACCTTATGTTTCCTAATACATCTATTTAATCAGATTTAATTATCTTTTAATTGGTTACATCATTTTTTTCCTATAGCCATGCGGACTATTTGAGAATGATTGAAAGAACAGCATTTTAACGAAGAATATGATTCTAATCGCTTCTCTACTTGTGTTTTTTTTTTTAATATACAAGAGCAAAATTTAAAATATTATTTGTGCGAAACTAGTCTTACGTTTACATGAAAGAATTCACCACTTGTCATGGAAATTGTCCCCTTGTTCTCAAATAATAAACACACTGCACCGCTTAAATAACAGAAATAACCTTCTGAAAATGAGCGTAGATTTACCGCGTGTCTCTTCCTCTTCCTTCTCTGCATTTGCTCCAGCGCTTATTACGGTAGCAAACAAGCCAACTGAGTATCAGCGTGCAATATAGAAGAGTGAAATCCCAACAGAAAACCAATCCACAGTCGTTATTATTAACGAGGTGCCTTCCTGCCTGCCTGCCGCAAGTGTGAAACGTAGCATCAACCGGCAACAGCCCCCTCCTGCAACGGCGAGAGGCAGAGGAAAACTTCCATACTACTCTACCAGGTGTCAATTTGTTCTAATGGATGGTGGATGAAAAACGCCTTCCCGGATTCTATTCCTATAACGACCTCTCATTAAAACTACCGCCGCATTATATTTTACAATACGTCAACTACGTTTTGCCAGTGCACGCTTCGTTACCGAGTTGTTTGCCGCTGCGTCGCTACTGTATAGTCTCGTCGAAAGTAGCTCTTAAATTGGCAATATAATCCGACCTAACTAACTGATGATGATAGGTGGGAGTATGCCGCCGTGTGACAACTTGTATTACAGGCACAATCAGATCAGCTAAAACATAGACGAAAATGGCAAGCGTAGAAAATAGTATGTATATTTGAAGAAAGCAAATTAGCACGCTCAAACTAATTATGTAATTATTTCTGGTTAAAATGGTTAAATAAAGAATAGGGAACAGTACTATTTTTCTAATTATATATAATCACATAGATGACTGGAAAAAAATAGACCGGTACTTTTTTATTTTGCTATATCTTTATTATTATTAAGATATAAATTTTTAAAGTTTCGTTTTTCAGCGCCATTATGAAAATGCGGTCAACTATTGAAGCACAAAGACTACTGATGTTACGTAGGCCCAGAGGATATTTTTTTTGTGTTGGTTTGACTGCAACTTTGACGTATATTTCGTTTTCAACTATTGGCTACCATTAAAATATGTCCGACATCACAATAACGACTTTTATACATAGTTAAATTTATAGAATTTTAATTTGTGAAAACGTGGGACATAATAAAACTTTCAAATATACGTTTCGTAGGTGCAGACTGTAATTAAATAGTGTCATAATATATTTAGAAAAAGAATGAGTAAATGAGAAGAAAATGGTATGAAGTGACTATCAAATATCCACTCGATGTCGGTTATCCTCTATGCACTCTGCGATTCGTTTTTTCGGTACTCCACCGCCAGGCTTATGAGTTACTGTCCTTGTTTCACAAAATTATTCAATATAAGCATGAGTATGACTTAGCAGTTGTGTATAACTATATCTGGCAGTTTAGAAAACTATTGCCAGAAATCCGAAAGGCACTGATTGATTAAATAGATCTATTCTCTATTATTTAATAGTCCACCAGTTGTAAAGTATCTTTCGATTATAAACAATTTGCGTTGTAACTCTTACATGCTAATAAATAATAAAATGTATGCTCCTCCTGGTTTGTCACTGACATCTTCCACAATTTGAAGTACAATTTAAAACTATCGCAATGTAGTCAACCTCACTAAAGAAAATACTTAGAAAATAGCCTACTTTTGACGTCATTCCAAAACAAGTGTTCATTATCTTCTACTAACACATATTTAGATGTGATGATAGAAGATAATAAGATAACCAAAATCAAAATAATGCAAGTCTATATAAACAAAAGATTTAAGTGCCTTGCACTTTTCAATCTAATTTCCTGTTACGACGATGCGGGTGCTGAGCATTGCATAACAACATAGTAGTCGATGAGTTGGTCGAAACAGACCTGTTTAATGGCTAACGCGATCTTCCGATCTAACGCCATTACATTTTTTATGGAGCTGGACGAAGTACATGGTTTATTCTACGTCTACGCACGCAAAAATGAGCTTCGGAATCGTTTCGTGGTAGTCGCTGCACCTATGAAGAATTATCCTGATGCTATACTAAGTGCCAAAGAAGTATGGATTCGTTGTGTTGTATGCTGCATGCATCAAAATTGTGGTTACTCTGAGTGTTATATTGTTAAATAAATATTTTTATATTTCAGTATCTTGATAATAAATTAATTTGAGGCATATGTTTATTTATGAATTATATGCTATAGAACACATACCCACAATAGCACCGTAGAATTTCGAAACACCATATTATTATTGTTATACTATTTATATAAAACATAGCAAGTGTGGTGTAACATGTTTATTGCATACATGGACCACTAATCTGTGACTAAAATGATCCCCGTTATCTCTCGTATATGATTGTATCGAATGAAACCAGCTATGGTGAGGAATCAACTAAGCGTACTGTACTTCACTACTGAATTACTAAATTCAGTATTGTATGACGACATCCAAAATTACATTGAACCACTTAATTCAAGTACATTATTTCAAACCAATAATCAGTCTTGCAAAATAAAGTGCTATTTAATTCGTACAAATACATTTTCATTCACTTTGTATCATAAAATAATTCGTAGTTGCACTGCAAGCCTATTTTTAACTCAACTACAATGAAAAATTTACAAACGTGTTTTGCCTATCTTAAAGTTGATAATAAAAATTTTAAACGCATATACATACATATAATATATAAGTATATGTATTTACTAAATGCGCTAAATGTATGTTCTAACAAAATCTGTGTCTCTGTAAACACGCAACTCAATTCAAATTTAGTACTTTGTCTGTACTTCTTCATCCTCTACAAATACATGTACGTGTACTTTACGCGCGTTATAACGATGTGGGCAGTTAACTAGGCGATTTCAATAATGATAAGAAGGATTCGTCGCTGCTGCGTTGATAGCGGTAATGAAGCGACCCGCATCGCAACAGCATTGAATCTCTCTCACTCTGTACTTCACCCCTATGAATCCCACACGCTACCCCCTTTCGCTGTCGTCGATATAACAAGTACGGCTATACGATTCACTCGTCGTCGGTCACATATCCATATCACGAGTACTTATTTTGCTTTTGTTGTCAGTTGCAGGACCGGACTAGACCATGCGGCGCCTTCGACCACTCCACCACCGCCACGCCGCCATCAACATTTGAACATCCATTCGCTTTAGCATGCACAGTACAGATAATGGATCTGGTGAGTGTCCAAATTACATATTACGAGCATTACGAACAATTCCGAGGCGAAACTTGCAAGAATATTCTACAACTGTAATTGCGTGGGCCATTATGCAAACTTTAGATGCATATAAAAAATATATATAATGAGTTAGTTCTTGAGCTAAAATCTCCTAATGTATGTAATGGAAATTTTCTAGATAATTAGATCGATATTTATGATGATGAGCTATATACTACATCCATGTTCTTATTAAACACAGCACAATCATAAATTGGTTCATTCAAGGATTGCATTAAAATTTTATATTAAATTATTTAAAAAAATTGTTTAAATTAAATTAACATAGTAATTTATTAAAACAACGGTAGTTTACTTGTCTCTAAAACTGCTCTCGCACTTCTATACTTTTCGTCTTGTATAACTTCGATAATGACAATTTAATGCAGTAAGAGATTAACTACGTCACACGGTGAAAAGTTGAGCGATTTTTAAAATGGCATCGTCACTTTTAAGTTGCATACATATATTTACAAACTGGCTGCAATAGTGAGGAACATAGGATATTACACATACATAAAAATAAGGTTGCGTCATCTACTCTCCTGTTTTCACATAGTTTGAATAATAAAATAATGATTAAAATTAAGAAAGTTCATTATGCCTGGTACATTGAATTGAAGGAATTTAAGAAGCCAAGGGATAACACATAACTTATTATATCCGATGTGCTAAAAGTTTCAAATGGGAAAATAGAGAGAAAATATCCTAGACTGTGAAAAGTCATACAAATGAATTAACATTCGAAATATTATTGTGAATATAATTTTTTTTAGGCAGCGCTAATTTGATTATCGTCCCATAGTGGCCACATTTTTAATTTATCCCTTAACGTTTCTTCTTTGTTGTCTTCATAATAAGGTGATTACTAAGCAAGTATCCATTTGCATAATTTCATCATCGTTGGGACGCCTTTTTGCTTAAATTTCGTATCGGTAGGTTATGTCACATTCACTATAAAAAATTAAAAGTGGTTTAAATTTGCGAATATGTACATGCATTAAAAGTTGCATCACTAACACACTGGCAATAATAAATTACGCACAGTATGGAAATAGCCTTGCAAAGAAGGAGCCACGATCACTTTTAAGTTGCACAATCCTTTTATGATGCATCTTTCGACTTATTTCTTATCCATGTTAGCAACAATTTTATTGTTTTGCAATAAAAACTTACGCCATAATAGTGTACCAGCGTATGAGAACCTTAATGTATGTTTACCGTAAATCGGCATTTAAATGCTAAAATGGTTAGAATGCATTTGAAGCACGATTTGGCAAATTGTAATCGATATGAACGATTCAATGGTGCCTAGCCTAAAAATTATTGCACAGCAAGTGATAAAACTTTTGAAAGACCTCTGATTTGTGAATGACCGTAAACTGTAAGAAATGATGCAAATGAAAAATCGAAATTATTGTTAAATATGCACGAAAGCTTTCAGTAAATATTTATTGTTAATTCTAATTGATGATTTGTGAATCGGTCGAATTGATTTAAAGAACTATTTTTTAGAACGCGATCTTTCCAATATTATACTACACGGTGCACTAGTATATTTTAGAACACGAATACAGCTTGGTGTTAACAATTATTCGCGAATAACATGGGCAGTCCCTCTAACGTGATTGTCCTTCAATATTGAAAAAAATTTCAAGATTTTTCTATGATAGATTGTTTGTTATACCTTCATACAGAAGTAGAAAAATATATTTAAAGTAGCGCAGATTCGACAGTAATTCAATAGTCAAATTCAATCAAGTCACTGTACAAATAGTATAATGTTAAGATAAGACATTGGTATCACTAACATCACAACTTTTGATTAATTACTTGGGACACGTGTTTCGAAAGCGCATGGACTCTGATCATCAACGGAATACCAAATAAATATATAAAATTAGAAACTATGAATATAAACATCTCTCTCTTCTAGAATAAACAACCATTTCATATGTCTCTTTACCTAAACCGAACTAATTTGCTAACAAATGTTGAGAAGAAGCCATCCTTTTTTAAGTTTACGAACAAGACCGATTTTCCAAAAATCAATGATTCTCTGTTCATGAAATTTTCGCAGTTGTAAATGTAAATACTTTCGTACGCGTCTAGTTCTCGTAGCTTATCAATAGCTTTCAATAAATTGAGACTGTCTATTTCAATATATCCCTTTTCAATTAAATGTTGCGCTAGAGCGAACGCTTCTCCTCTTCCGTATCGAAAGTATATCTAGTCTCTATTGCCCTTTTTGTTTGACCAATATAAATTTGATCACAGATCATGCTGTTTCGCCTCGGGTTTGTCTTTCGGCTTGCCTAAAAGATCTTTTAGCATACTATTGATTTTATAACAAAAATTTATATTGAATTCTTGAAAAACCCGGCTCAATCCTTTGGTTATGGGATGGAACGGTAACTTAATACATTTCTTTTCCCGGTTATTCGATAGGACTAAAATACTGCAAATTTTCACGTGATCCTTATATTGGACTTTTTTATGCATGCAGTAGTTTTTTAAGCAGTAGACTGCTATTCTCTTAATAAACTGTAATTGATTCTGAAATCTCACTTATTCAGTCGGAATTTGAACAATCGATTAATTAAAAAAATTATCGTGGATTTTTTCTGTTGATCACAATGGTTTGAATCAGCTAGACTAGCTAACACTAACGAATTCGCTGACACTCGTTTTTTATAGTATCAAACACCCCGAATATATCACCAACGTAATTAAGGCAGAGTCAGAAAATATCCATTATCTCTTTTCATGTTAGTTTCAAAACTACTCATCAACAAATTAGCAATGAAAAGTGATAACGGATTATCCATTCCACTACCTTCATTTTATTCATAAAACGTCGCATTCACTTGAAACAGATTTTGAGACATGCATAACGAGGTTAATTTTTGCTATTATATTATTATTTTAATCTCATCTACGTTGTTATGTTTAAGAAAATCTACTAAGTATTCCAACGTTTTTGGTACAGGTACCCTCGGAAAAGTAAAGTAACGTCAAACGATATGAGAATTTCTCCTTTTTTTAGTTCAATCTTGTTTATGTATTTGACAAGTTCAATTGAGTTTTCCACAGTGAAGTTCTTAGTGTGTAGCGATGTGTATTGGTGATTCCGATATCTTATCTGTATATTACGAGCCACGATCCTTGAAATCACACTGGTAAAATATTAGTACAGAATCATTGTAAAATATATATACAATTATTACGGTTCTACTTATTTCCGATCTATTACCGTAGACTACTTACTACTTTATAGAAAGATTTATAACTCAAATTTAAGCCAATTCGTTCAAATTACCTCACCAACATAAATAAAAACATTCTGAATGTAAACTGCTCTTTCACTAACACACCGGTACTTCAGACAGTGGTCTTAATTAGACTTAAGGGAGCTATAATCCAATTCACCGTAGCTACTTTAACCATCTATAAAATCCATACATACATTCCATATCATACAAGAACCAATATACTTTGACGATCACCTACACTCGTTTCAGCACGAAGTACCGTAGCAACCCATCCGTCAACGTGTCAAACTTTACCGATGTATTAAAGGCCGTAGAGGGGCAGTCGACGTGCGGCCATGTAGTAATATCAAAAAAGTTTCTTAATAACATCACCGAGTAGATATTGCGCGATGGTTTGCTGCTAGCTGGATGCTACTGGAAAGTTTTAATTTTTCCCGTGTGCTTCCTGGGGAGATTCTTCTCTGGTCTCTTGCTCTGCGCCCCTTTTCCAGTTATATCAGTATCAGAAACTGCTTGGATGCGTGGCTTGTTACATTATAGCTCTATACAAACCTGAAACAGATGAGTAAAGCGCTGTTGACGTAAAGGCACTAGATTCTTCATTAATTAACTTTTTTCTGGTGCTAATATTTCGGAAGATGTAATTAATTTTGATAAATTTGAAAATACACTACATTAATTAGAAAATAATACCAGACACTTTATTTTAACTATTTCATTTGAACCCCATTTTTTCATCAGTAGTTAGTACTATTATCATTAGAGTCGGCAAAGAGAGGCACGTTTTAGCGCAGTGCGGAGAACAACGTAAAAGAGCCAGCCCTATCAAGGTGAGCGTTCAGTAAGATTTCCGTACTCGCATCATTTATATTGGTGAGTTTCATGAGTGAGCATGAGCGATACGGATGCATGGATGTTTACAGATACAATAATCACAAAAAACTATATTATATAAAATGCTGAAACACTTACTGTTTTAAGAAGGTTCCATGAAATCACAAACTAAATGGCATCTATTAAATATTTAAATAATTAAATATGTTTCCACACTTGTTTCAGTCAAATAAGTACAGCGTGCGGAATAAATACATTTTAATAATGAAAACGACCGTTCCACATCGAGTGATAAAAAAATAACACAGAACAACAAATTTTCATTTTTTTCATTTTTGTTTATGAATTATATACAAACTTATTTTGTTTGATATTCCTAATAATTATTATAAAAACAAATATCTTCTATCACGTCTGGTATTATAAACAAATGAAATTCATATTGATCATACAATACTAACACTAACTAAGTATATGCTATTCTGGGACGTATTTAGAAAGTCTTTCTTTTCACTTTTCTTTTATATTGGGATGAAGAACATTCCGAAATTAAAGTCCAACAGTAGTTAGCAAGGATCTCGCTATTCCACTTGCTCTGATAGCGTTTTTCAATAGTGGAAATATCCTGATTAAATCTTTCCCCATGCTCGTCACTGACATCGCAAAGATTCGAGGGAAAGAAGTTCAGGTGCGAATGCAAGAAATGTATTTTAAGACTTATATTACAGCCTAATGCATGAAAACTTCTATAAAGTTCACTAACAATTTCCTCGTAATATTCAGATTTTATTTCCTAAGAAATTCTTTGTCACACTTTTAAATGCATCCCAAGCAGTCCGTTGTAAATCGCTCCAGAGTACGTCAAATTCTCGTAACAGATTAATCTGAGGTCCTATAAAAATCCCCTCTTTAAGTTTTGCCTCAGATATATTAGGAAATTTTGTTTAAGGAATCGAAACCCTGGTCCTCCTTTGTCCAATGCTTTGACAAAATTATTCATCAGACCTAATTTTATGTATGTTGTGTTTGATGTTCTCAACTATTTTCGTCACTGTGTCCAATGTGTCGGTGAAGCTCGTGCTAAGGACGGTAGATGTCCCTACTTATTTTTAAATCATCTTGAGGCCAACTTCAA